>CAAKHD010013575.1:84144-95023 GCA_901007705.1 Fistularia tabacaria | reverse complement strand
TCGTTGGGCCCTACTCGTGTTTGCCATGGGGGGGGGGGGGTGGGGGGGGGGGGGGTGGGGGGTCACAGGTGTCGGTGCCATGGAAGTGAGTGGCCAGCTGGTACACTGGGAGCTACATTCCAAAGACAGACAGTCAATCGGTAAGTCATGAGATTTGCAGATTCTCAAGCAAATAGCAGAATTCAAACTGTTTAACAAAGGACTGTTTAATTACAGGTCCATAACCTTGGCAGGGGTGAATACAATCACAATACTGGTTCTCACAATGACATAGTTTTCTAAAACCAGGCTTTGTGAAGTCCTGGTTCGAACCTGAAGTTGCCTTTGTAACTGAGTAGTCTGGTTTACTGATCAGGCAGCTGAAGCAGTATTTGCAGCCGGAGGGCAACAAAGTAAAAATGTGGGAGTTCATTAAGAGCTGATTGGGTAAGTGGGAAATGGAAAAACCCTGGGGAATGGACAATACCTATTCATTTGACGAAAGACACTTTGTCATAAACCAAGGGAGGAATATGGAAATATATTAAGAAATTTTAAGACAATACTAGGTGTGATTTTTTGATCATGTTCCAATTTTTTGATGAAAAGTCATTTCACAACTGTGGAAATTCACAGTACTTCCTCTATTTCCAACCACATTGATCCCAACAGACGCCTTCTGATCAAAACACATGGGGTTGCCAAGCTGGTATCACATGTTGGTAAGTATGTGTGTGTGTGTTGTGTGTATTCTCGTGCACCCACGATGTTGATCAGCAGTTCTGCGTGTTGCATCACGTCCCACCTGTTCATTAGGTAACAGATTTAGTTACATATGTCAAAGGCCCAAAATAATGGAAGGGACTCGAGCATGTCAACATAGCCTGAAAATTCTTTTCACTTAACTGTGAGTTCCGTGCAGAGCCTACAATATTGACATAAATAGTGATAGTTAAACAACTGACAATGCTTGTAATAATAAGGAATTTAAAATTTGTGCAATTTCTTTATTAACCTAATTCAATCCAAACAGTTGAGAATATGTATCAGTTTATAGATTTGTTTTATGTATTTTTTTCCAGTCTCGAATCTTAAGGTGCTTCATGATCGGTGGCCGAGTTTCAAGCCCGATTCTTGTCTAGAAAAAACAGCCAAGTCAGCATCGAGCTTTCGTCTTGCTGTTAATGCCCAGCCTTCATGTTTTGGCCACAGTAATTGAACGACTTTTAGTGTGTAAGGGCAGAAATCCTGCTTGTTTTGGAAAGGCTTTTTTTTTTCATGCACTTCAGATGACAGCTTTATAAATCAGGATACTCCGTTGTTTGATGATGATGATTCACTGCCCTGAGATATATTCTGGTACACCAATTATCTATTGCAATAAACGCGTAAAGACACGCTTAATTAAACACAGATATTTATCCTACCAAAATACACTGTTATGCTGTACTCCCATTGCCAGCAGACAGGCTTGCCCTCCTATTGCCCTCTTGCTGCCCTCCTGTTGTGTCACACTCAGTATCCCAAACACACTGAAAACAAACATGCTCGAACACGAGCCAGCTGAAGGCAAACAGCAGGAAGTGACTTGAAAGCAACGGTGAGTGAATTCTCTGTATCGAAAGCGATGCATTCACGATTCTGAATCGTGTGTTAGCTGATCAGTGATGATAATATGTATGTTCCCTTTGCAGTCTGATGCCGGTCACAGGTGGATATCTGACAGCGTTTCTGAGCAGTGACCT
Source organism: Fistularia tabacaria (assembly GCA_901007705.1). NCBI lineage: Eukaryota > Metazoa > Chordata > Actinopteri > Syngnathiformes > Fistulariidae > Fistularia > Fistularia tabacaria. The sequence goes on along the minus strand of CAAKHD010013575.1, from coordinate 93,299 downwards.
AACTGGTTACTGAAATCCCCACCAGTCTGTATGGCTTTTCTTTTTTAAGTTTGGGGAAAATGCATCTGGCGTTCCGCTGCGCCGGCACCCTGCTGAAGGTCTAGTCCTCCTGTCTGATCCCGCTGCCCTTGCAGGAACTTTTACCTCCACTACGGGATTCTCTCCAACCAGTCAGCAGCACATATTGGCCCAATCTGGGACACCTCGGTTCCACTTTGCTCATTTACGGTATTTGGCTTACATGTCGACCAGACGCTGGACTATGGGTCCTACAAGCCAGAGCTGTGGCTCACTTTGAGCAGACACACACCCTGAGTCAACACCATCCTCGGCCAGATTTGAAACACTGTAGAAGTGAGCTGAGAACAGATGTGGGTCACGATTAGGCCGAACTTTCACAGCCCTCCGGGCGCAGGTGTCAACACTCCCGAGCATCCTGACGGGAAGCGAGGCGTCTGCTTGGTGGCGGAGACAGACGCTGACGGACTTTCTTCGCCGGTGTGTTGATGGAATTCTTTCTTTCCCTTTCTGGATGTTCAGCACGAGCACTCAGGGTAATGTATGCAACCTTATTTGGAGAAATTGTCCAGAATTTCACACATAGTTGTTTGACGTTGACGGGAATGTTAAAGCCCGTGAGAAGCCTGTTGAGAAGGGGTGGATTTATCTCCGCCTGCTGTGATATCATGTCTGGACGCAATTTTGCAGAGGAAGTTTCTGCCACAGCAGTCTTCAGTGCCATTTTTCTCACCCAATGAAGCTAACGTGCCCCAGGTCGGGAAAAATGCTTGGCGCAAACACATCAGTAGTGTTGAGAAGAGGTCCTGCACGTCAGTGAGGTCGCGACTGACTCCAGCAGTCTGGCCTCACCGAAGTCATGCTCCAGTCGGTTGCGTGTCAGCCACCTGGACCCCATCCACCACCTCGGGCATCGCAGCGTATTATTCAAGCCATTAGTCACCCGGTGCCTGATTACTCACTCCGCTCTCTACACAAAGCAGCAAAAGTAGATCCCTGCCAACAAACACACCTCTTGCCTGCAGTAATAAACACAGACAAAGCTGCTCCCTCCTAACGTCTTGGACAGACACACACTGAATGCAACACACTAACAAAGAATGAAAGAAAAAGAAATCGTGTTATGTAACATCTAAAAACAATCACGCTCAGAGTAAAGATGCTGCCACATCAGAAAACCCAGGCGCCAACAGCGATATCGGATTCCTAAAAGCTTTGTACACAAATCCAGGGATAGTGTGTGGTAGATTATAACAATAAGGCCATTTGGGAATACTGCTCATCAAAAGAGGTTGGCACGCAGGAATAACCTATATTATAAAACCTAAATTCCATTTTCCAGCCTTCCTCCAGCTTCTCGTCATCATCTTATTGTTTGCTGCAACCAGATATGGCACGATGATATTTTCCCGAAGAGTCAATTATACTTTGACTGTCGGTTTGGTATTTCCCAGCGCTGGGTAAATGGCAGAAAAGTGTTTGACGTGCAGAAATGGGACAGGTTAATCAACCTGTCCCATTTCTGTCCCATATGTTACACGGGAATCGTCAGTGTCGGGCTATTGTTAGTTCTACAGGGAATTATTTTACCCCTAAACACAACACTCACAAGACAAAGTTACTCATCAAACTTTAATGTGCAAGGATATAAATGAAATCTATTTAAGTGTAGTTGAAGAGCTGATGTGCCAGGTGACTTGTTGAACCAATTAGAAATAAGGTTTTAGGTCACCTTACCTAGATGGCTCTCACCTCAGTGGTGTGTCCATCGCAGAATAGTACTCTGATTGGCAATCGGATTTCAGAAGTTCTGTGCAGGGTGAGAAAACGTTAGGTGCGCGAATAAGAAAAAACACCCTCGATAAATAATATGAAACGCGCCCCTTCACCATCCCACCCTGACCTTATAAAAATCCTTGGCTATCTCCAGGAGAACTCTTAAAACAGTTTTCATTGGCACGCCTCCTTTTCCGAAGTCCAAAAGCAATGCATTGATGAAAACTGTATGTGAGGCGCTTTCAGTGGTACTTAGCGTCTGTCTATCATTATCCATCAAAGGGTACTTGAGGTGACGTAACAGTCAACCTTCATTGTTGTAAGTACCTTAACGCAGATTTTGTGGTCTTCTCCCCAAGACATCAACTTGATGGAGAGAGCTGTTCGACAGCGCAGCTGCGAAGGTTTGAACGGGAAGGCAGCTGTTCTGCGCATATGAAAGGTTGGCAGTTTTGGTCTGGTGGGCTGGCAGCGTAAAATCTATGACACAGATATCAAGAGTTCTGACAGATGTGTTTGATGCTTTGACAAATGTAAACTTGAGAGGCCACTCTTTTGGACTGGTTCGGGATTACTGGCTGTTTCCATCTCTAAATATGGCAGGGTCCCTCTGAGGTATTTTGATGCCCAAACATAGATCAACTAATGTCTAAATCCAGGAAATCTAAAAGAATGCTACAACTAAACGCAGTGGAAACTTAAATAAAAATGTACTTTTATCGGAAGCATATGAATAAAGTCCTAGCAAATGTAAAATTCCTTAACTCCTTTTTTAATTCAAACTCAACAAGTACAGATTCAAACATGAATACAGGGTTCTCTGTGCATTCGCATCACATCCACATTCAGATCATCTGCAGAACACTTGTCCATTCTGTCCTCCGGGGTTTTTAATACAGATGGTGAGGTTTAGCGGCGGCACAATATTACCATCTCAAACAGGATTCTCCTCTCTGGGGCACAAAACAGGAAGAGGTTCTGGTCTGTTGGTCATTGTGAGACAAACAGTGTTTATTTTTAGCAGGTTTGATCACAATCAACCAGAACCCAAATAAATATATTTTCATTGCAGTACAGAATTAACAGGGAAGGATTCCCGCATAATATACGTTAAATACACTGAAGCTACCTCATAATTACGTTCTTTCTTCAAAAATATATCTAAAAATCATTGCATTTTAAAGGGGGATTCTTGAAAGAGGGCAATCTTGCCTTGTCGCTATTGATGTTCTGCTGCATTTGAGGAGCATCATGCGCTCCACGGGAGGCCTCGCTTCCTTTCAGACTAATCTCCTGCTCTTTATCTCCTTCCTGGCGCTTACCTTGTCACCTCAGACAGGGTGGACTAATCAATTCGTCTTTTGCCAGACAAAGGAGACAGTGTCAGGACTTGTCCTGGAAACATCAAGCAACAAAAAGAGGCTTACCAGATGACTTCTAAGGAGTTGAAAACCCAAGACCACATGAGCCAGATGTGGTTGAAGAGCTAAAGCGTGTAGCTGGTGAGTTCACCTCAGCAAAGCTTTGAACTTGTCGGTGATGTCAGGTGAACTGAATAGCCGTTGGGGAGTTTTTCACACACCAACTTCTGCCGCTTGTCTTCACGGCAGATGTGTTACCCAAGCTACGTCCAGCGTGGAGAAGCAGATAATATAAGATGCAAAGGTCAAGAAAGAATAACAGCAGTCTGGACGAGATACAACCCTGACTGCCTGGGGGGCGTCCGCGCTACCGCCACCCCATCACTCCGTCACCCACTCAGACGTGTGGTGCCCATAACTACCACGGGTCACTTTGGTTCATTTAATCTATTTATTCTTGCTTGTGTGTGCTATCTATGTGTAAAGGTGTATGTATATGTGAGTATGTGTATATTGTGTATATTGTGTATATGTGTATATATATTATATGTAGGTATGGATAGGTGTGTGTATATATGTATGCAAACGTGTGTGTGGGAATGTATGGTGACATACAGTATGTGCATATGTGTTTGCACTGATATATGTGTATATATCTTTCCTTTTTTTTTTTCTTTTTCTCTAATGTTGCTGCTGCAACACCTGAATTTCCCCAAACACGAGGTCTTGCAAATGTGGCTGCCTGAGGTGTTTTGGACCAAGGTGTTTTGAATCAATGCTTGTTCAAAAACAGAGTTCCTAAAGATACTTGAGGTGGCTACAAAATAAACACATGCTAGAAGACATATTAGATATTTAGAGTCCACATCCAGGGGATGTGGACTCTAAAGTGACAATTAATCCCAGGAAATCCTGCCCCACTTTCTTCCATGCTTTTGTTTCCACGCAACCTTGTCTTCTGGCCGGAGCTCTTGAAAGTTGTTTGAATGGTTTAAGTGATTGTTACATTGTTTAATATGTGTTCACTTTGACCCCAAAACAATTTGCGCTGTCTCAGCAGCAATTGTCAGGAGTACACAGAGAACTTCGACACAGCCGCATTAGAATCCCACCGCCAGCTATTGCTTTGGCAGATTTTACTGCTTACACATCACATCTGTGGAATCATCCGGGGTGATTTCACAGATGGGTCCATTTAAGGATGTCAGGCGATTAGCTCCAACGAACGCCGACTGTTGTTTCTCACATCGCTGATGTTGGGCCCAAAAGAAAAATTGCACTTGAAGTCAGTGTAAACACTCCTGATGGTCAGCTGGCATGCATGTGAGGAATATACACTTCTTCTCGGGAGTACTTACAAAGTGGCTTTTTCGCATTGGAGGCGCATTTTGCACGTCCCAGAACCTTTTCAGGAACTAGGACATTTTTTCGTGCATTCAGACAACATAGGAACCAATGACCTATGACCCCAGCTCATTGTCCAAGGCAGGTTTTATTTACCGCTGCATAGGAACTCCTGTGATGCAGGCACATGATGATTGGTAGAACTCATAAGCCATGGTCATTATCAGATGCTCCAACCATTTTTAAAAACTACTGGGGTCACTGGTCAGCATTTTTCTCGCAACTTGCAGCAAAATGGACAGAGCCAATGAGAAATGGACCGATAAAGAGGTCAAAGCTCTTCTGGCCTGCTACGCCATAGAGGGATTTCAAAGGTTTGCAGCGGGACATAAACAATTTCACCCAAATAAGTTGGTAGTTAGCTAACAGCAGGGGTTTCCGCGATGCGAAGCAGTGTAAGAGGAAAATAGAAACACTTCAATCCCGCCATGAATGCGGTGGTAACTTCGCTCTCCATGTTGCCTATGTCATCTTCCTCTTTTGGGTGTGGCCTTTAAGATACACGTTGGATACTTTGGTCCCTTATTGCCGGTGTGAATGCAGAACTACGAGGCTCCCTTGGAGGAAGGTTGTTTCTAGAACCAAATTTGAGCCAGACAGTTGCAAGAACTGAGTTCTTCGAAGTGTTCAGTCCGAAATGGGTTCAAGACCTTTGCTCATCGCATGCTTCCAGCATGAAGCAGAGTTCAGGATCAGTACCAAATGTGGCCATTGCAAAAATTAAACACACAGGATTCTGTTGCTGAATCACTGGTGTCTCTCCTCACATTCTTTCAGTAATGGATATTTTGACATCGCTTGAACAGGAAGCCCAAAATCAAGCGCCACCTATTCTCACGGACACATCAGCTGTAAGTGCAATAAATGCTCAATGATCAGTTTCAGCTCAGAAGTCTAGCTTGCCGGAGAAAAAAGGCTGAGCAAGTCTTTCGACATCATGTTGTGATGTGCCTATATTGCCCACGCTTGGGCCAAAGGGTTGCACTTGAACTTGTGAACACACGATGCTGACAGTGAACTAGCTGATCCTGGAGATGTATCCACGGCGGGGGCATTGGGTATTTTCGGCATAACATAGCCAAGTCTGAAAGCAATTAAATCAGAGTCAGAGCCGTCTCCTTATTTCATAATGTCTCGATATTTGATGGATTTAGTATGGAGTTTGGGTGTAATGTTGCCAACTTGGCAAAAATTGAACAGGAAACACTGGGGAGAATTTAGCACAACATGAGCCCCTCATTGTGCCCGAACCGACTCATTATAAAAAACTCAACTGGGGGTGAAGAATTTTAACCGGAGCTGGAAGAACCCCCATAAAACAGGAAAAGGAAAACGGGATTGGATGGTTGATTTTTTTTTTTCTGCCCCCTGATTGCGTGGATATTTTTCATTAAACTGTTATTACATGAGGTCATGGTTAATGGATGCCATTATCCTTAATTATTGAGAGGTAGCCATTGTTCATTTCCTCTCTGTTACCAACAGCTTGGGAGGAAAACTGGCAGCATTCAGTTGGGTTTTGGTTTTGGGGAGGAAATGGGACCCTTAGCTATTGAGGACAAATCCACGCTGGATATTATCACGGGGGGTCCTCTTCATTACGCTGAGATTATGATATATATGCAAGGCCTCAAAAAACAAACAAACTGTATGATATACAGTTTATTGATGCTGCGATAAATCCATTTCCAACGAAATCCTTATGGAGAAAAGGGTTTCTGTACTACAGTTGGTGATAAATCTTGGCAAAAAAAAACATACACAAGAAAGTCATTGGAAACGTACTTTATTTACTTTAGTACATCCTGCCGAGATATGAAACACAATGATCCACTGAGCAGCATTAGCATCAGCCTCAACACCGACAGCTGCCTGAGATAGTAACAATAGTACAAGCAGGAGAGGGAGTACTTTAACCTTTCATAAAAGATAATTTGAGGTTTTATACTCTATCATGGGCTAAGACTTGGTTAATTGAAATTGAAATTGAAAACTGGTCTGGGAGTTTCAACGTATTCAGACAGGCATACATCCAAACATCACCTGTACGGGTCAAATCTTGGAGTAACAATCCATCTATCTACGCTTCTGAATGGCAAGAAAAAGGGCTTGATTATTGGCTTCATCTAAAGGAAGTATCAGAAAACGCAGCACATTGAGACACTTTCAGTCTTGAACAATGTGGCCCTTTCTTCGAGTCACGCTTAACTTGCCGGACTTGATTGAGCGAGTTAGGTTGAATAGGCTAAGAAGCCTAGTCTGGCTTCACCAGAAAATGACATGGACTGGTTCATTTGAATTTGGATGTGAGGACGCGGATAAATGCCGACTGGACACATGACGCAGCATGGTGATTTATAAAGCTCTTTGAGTCTTTGGAGGCAAAGGAGTACTTCTTTTTGTTTGTCTTTCCACAATATTGTCAAGGTTGAGGTGAATAAGGGGGAGTCTCCTGTTCCCTCGTGCTGTCCTTCGCTGCGGGACTGGCGGTGGGAGCAGGTTGGTTTGACCTTGCTACGGAAGCAGACAAGATGTTTGTTCCACTACCAGACAGTAATTTAGTTAGTAAGTTGTTGGACAGCTTCGGCTGTCTCCTGCTCACCTTATTGTGCAATGCTGAATGCTCACGTCGCTTCCGACAACACTTCGTCAGTTTCGACTGCACACCTGCAATGATTGCCCCGTCAAAATCTGATGCTGCAATTCTCAGGGGAAAAAAAGTTGACTAGTATTTTTGTGAAGCCATTACTCTTTTGTGACTTTGTGTTACGATGATGAAGAAAACAGAAAATACAATTCAGCGCTTCAGTGCATAAAATGCTTGCTTTATTTTGGCTTCCAGATTAGGGAAGGAGTTCTGGCCAACAGACGAGTGGTCTGAATTTGAAGGTTGTTTTTTTTTTGTTGCCGTGGAGAATGCCAAACAACTTCAAGGTAGGCGAAATAGAAATTAACAGGACCACCAAGGTTGGAGATGACCCTCCCAATACACCCCCACCTCCACCTCCATCTCCACCAACTTTCCAATCCCACGCTAAACAACCGCAGCAGTAGTCCTGTCTCTTGACCTCTCAGTCCTCCTTCGGACCACTATCTCTGAAACTTCACTCAGACTTCCATACAACATCCAGAATCCTTTGACAATTAGTGATGAGATAAAGAGATTCAAATTTCGCAACTCAATTTCTCAACCACACCAAAAATGGATCATGAAATGTTAGTGCTTATGAAATGAGAGTCTCTTTTCCTTCAGGGTGTTTCCAAAGAAATGTCACAGGTTCAAATCCTGGAATGTTTGAAGTGTGTGTTCTCTCTGAAATGTCGGTGCAAAGATGCAGCTGTAATCTCTATCTCGACAAGTGAAGATTCTCTATGGCTTGACTCATGCAGTGTTAATGCTTTGTTCTGAATTAACAGCCAGCAATTGAACAGTGATCGATTAGTCCGGCTGATACTGCAGCCGAGCCGCGGAGGTAATCTAATCCCCGCTGTGGTGGATTTGACCGCCGTGAGAAAATGCAAGGGAAACTCCCTTTCCCTCGTGATGGGAATCCTCTGCATCGGGAATAAGAGTGGGAGTGGGTTAGTTTGAAACCACAGCTGAACGAGACCGCTTCTTGTTCCAGATGCCAATGCATAGGACCATATTTTAAAAAACTGTGTCACAGCCTCACCTGTTCCCACATTCACCTTTTTGCATTGCGCAATGTCAAACATTTATCTTGCTGCAGACACCGTGTCTCCTGTGTTGTCAGTTTCAACCGCATGTCTGCACTGATATGTGTAAAGCTGCTGCTAATTATTTCCAGACGAGAGGAGTTGAAGCTTATGGCAGGAATTATTTGTTCTTTTCTGCTCATTAAATCATTTTTCTCAATGAGACGGTGCCATTTTATCAAACCGGATAATTTCATAGAACGAAGAAGTTCTTATTAAACTGAGATGTGTGTGTTTTAATGGCTTCTGTGTGAATTGCTGTTAAGATTTTTGCATGATGGTCGCACTCATTTTTCAGAGCAAAATAAAGAGAAGAAGCATTGTTTTCAGATGTTTATAGAGAGAATATGGGATGGAGAAACGTGGCTATCCTCATCGTGGCATGTAAACACCTTGGGAAATAGCCTTCTCTTACTAAAACAAGGTCAATAAAGGGAATATTGTGGTTCTTATAAACACAATTGTGAGTCTTCCTGCCACCAGTTGAAAACAGCTGTAACGCAATGGGTGAAAGTAATCGTTCTGCTGCAGGAAGTGCCGGCATACATTCCCATCTAAACGTTCTTAAACTGACAAATAAATACAAGATGCTATGATATGCGACCTCAGACTCCGTAGGACAGGCTGTTTCTACTCTTCCTGCTCTTCTAGCTGTTGGTTACAACACAAAAGTCTCATGTGGTTAACGCTATAGCATGACTACTACGATGCCCGTAATGAATAAAGAAATTACTTTGAATTTTGAGGGCATAACAAATGTGACTGAAGTGGTGAAACATTCATGTGAACGTACCAACAGTTTTTTGTCTTCTGGGCCAAGATCAGGATCCAGCAACAGCCGAACAGGTTGTTGAAGGTGCTTGAGGACATTTTGTCAGG
>CAAKHD010013575.1:73963-84124 GCA_901007705.1 Fistularia tabacaria | reverse complement strand
ACAGGCTGTTTCTACTCTTCCTGCTCTTCTAGCTGTTGGTTACAACACAAAAGTCTCATGTGGTTAACGCTATAGCATGACTACTACGATGCCCGTAATGAATAAAGAAATTACTTTGAATTTTCAAGTGTGTCTCAATCAAATGATTCATTTCCAATAGGAGCGAACAACAATGTTATCAAGTATATCTATAATTAGACAATTAAGTGAACATCAGTTACTCCCTGCAGCTCAAGTGACCTGCATGTGAGGGCATAACAAATGTGACTGAAGTGGTGAAACATTCATGTGAACGTACCAACAGTTTTTTGTCTTCTGGGCCAAGATCAGGATCCAGCAACAGCCGAACAGGTTGTTGAAGGTGCTTGAGGACATTTTGTCAGGTGGGGTTGTGCGTATGAGTGTCTGTCATCGGACTGTCACTGTGATAGATGATGGCCAGTTAAACCAGGGAGGAGTCAGAGGGTGAGCATTAATTTTGCTACAATACCTGCATACTAAAGCTCATTTTCTTATTAACTTTCAAAAGAATGCCTGCATCCTGCATCAGAGAGCATAACCTCTGACCCCTAACCTGACCTCTAAACAGTGAAACTCCATCCGCTCAGCACCATGTCTGCATTAATCACCATCTTATACTAACAAAATATATCGCACCCTTCATTCACCGCATGCACGTGTGTGTTGGTTCAAAGAAGTCTCTGCGGGCAGGTTAAGTAAATTTATTTTTGCAGCACAGAATGGCCTTTCACCCCCTGCCTCTGAATGAAATGATGAAAAGCGAAAAAAAAACAACCAATTTGACAGAGGGAGAAACCACAGAAATGATCAGAGGGGGGATGTCCCAGCTAAGACAAAGGTTTAACAGATGTCTCATAAACAGAGACAAAGTTAAAATATATATATATGATAACACTGATACATTTACATACAAAGCTGGTGCTTCCTGACAATAGGCCACGTCACTTGTCTCCAACATATCAGTTGCCTAGTGACAGCCATCAATATTTCTATGTATCAAGTCTCAAAGTGGTGCGTCAGACCACGAGTATGACTGGATGGATCAACAGGATCCCTTCTGTTGGTCTATGGACTCAGTGTATTCAGGCACTTTGATTACAGAAAAAAAGGTGACGACCGTTCCTGCTTATCTACTGTTGACTGAAAAAACAAGTCAAGGTCATCAATAAGCCATCGCTGTTTTCCAGTATTTTCTCGTTACTCAGGTAAATCAAGGCGTGTCCTACCTTTGTGTGGGTGACAACATGTTTTCTATGTGCAGTTACAGTCGCCGAGGCTCAATAGGAACATGCACAAAGATCTGTCTATATCAGCGTGTTGTTGAGAATGTCGTTAACACGGCTCGGTTCTGGGAGTCCGGGCTGAACATTGAATCCAACACAACAGCAGGCAGACCCAGTGTACCGCAAATCAGTAAGATACTTTCTGTCTACAACTCATTCTCATTTAAGAAGATTAAATGAATTCCATATCATTTTTTACGTGATTCTGCCAAACAAGGTCAGTTTTAAAACTGGGAAACCTTAGTTTAAAGTACAGTGATAAAAGTCATGCAATTCATTACATTCCCGTATATTGTTTTGAAAGAAAGTTTGATTAAATACAGCCTTAACGTGAGCAGAGATTGCAAAGTGCGATCATTTTTCATTTTTTTTACCAATGAAAACATTTATATCCAGTACATTTATGATGTTCTGATTTACATATGCCATTGAAATTACTCCACTGTGGGATGATTAAAGGAATATTCTATTCTGTCCTGTACCACTAAATAACATTCATGAAATGTACCAATACCTACTGATGCAACAACTTCCCCGAACAGACCCTCAGAAGGAGACAATTCCTAGTATGCATGTTATTGACAAGACGTAAGAGCATAATAGGTAATTACAATTTGTTCATCAACTTTTATGAAGTGCAACATTATCACTGAAATCAAAAAGTAGAAGCTACCCACCATGAAAGATTGGTTAAACTGTAGAAAGAGCATATTAGAGTTGTTGAGTGCGTTATCAGTTCAGCTAATGGTGCAGCGTCAGACACCACCACCGCCACTGATGTGTCAACAATGTCATGCAGATCTGAAATTTTTCCTCTGCTTAATTCTCAGAAATTGACAGGAGCTTTTCACAGAAGCCAAAATGTCATCATTTGTTTGGGTATAAACATTAAGGTGATGCAAGTTTATTACCGGAACAGTGCGAAATCTCACGTGTGAAACCCATCAGTCTATTCATAGCAGCAGTTCTGGCTGGAGTTAAATGAGACGAACGATTGTATCAGACCCTGAATTTACCAAGTGGATGAACTAAGACACCTGCAGGAAGGTTGTTTCAGATTCTAGTGGTGGCCAAACGGCAGTACTGTGGTGGTGTAATGAAGATTGATCTCAGCTCATCCATCCATTGTCTACCCTTTATCCTACAGTTTGGGTCATGGGGGGATGCTGGAGCCTATCCCAGCTGTCATCAGGCGAGAGGCTCCCCCCTGGAGTGGTCGCCATTCAATCGCTGGGCCACATATAAAGATAAACAACCATTCACTACCTCATTCACAAATAAGGGCAATTTCCCCATTTTTTTTCTAATTAACCTTCTGCATGTTATTGGACTGAGGGCCTCACAGCACAAAGGTCCCTGGTTCGATTCTGCCAGGGGACCTCTCTGTGTGGAGTTTGCATGTTCTCTCCATGACTGCGTGGGTTTACTCTAGTTTTATTCCACGGTCCAAAAAGATTCAGCAGGTTAATTGGAAAAATTGTCCAGATGTGCAAATGAGAAAGTGAATGGTTGTCTGTCTGTATATGTGGCCCTGCAACTGACTGGCAACCAGTCCGGGGTGTACGCGCCTCTTGCCTAATGGTAGCTAGAATAGGCTCCAACATGACCCGCGACCCTAAGTAGGTTAAGCAGAAGACAATGGATAGATGAGTTATTGGACTGAGGGATGAAAAGCGAAGGTCAGAATCGAACCAGGATCCTTCATGCAGTGAGATAACAGCACTAACCACTGTGCCGATGTTGGTCCTTCGGGCATAAATGGGGCATAAATTGTACGTTGAGAAATAAATGGTTATAAAAAAAAACCTGTACACCGTTTTGAGAGTCACAACTTGTGAAATGATCTACTTAGCTATTATCATTCAAATCCTGACTAAACTGGATATTCGTGGGCAGCAAGCCACCAGAGTCCCCGCTCCCATGCGAACGGGTCATGACAAAACCTGGCTTTCCAAACAATATTCTTACATAATGGGACACTAAGCAGCTTTTCACTGACATGAAAACAAAAGGCCCCGCCTTTCGATGCTGCATCCAGGTTGAATTGTACTGCGAAAACATAGTTCTGCTGTTGTGAGCCAATGAACGCTGAGGACACAGGATTTAGGGGAACTCCCACCGGTTGAGAACCTGCACGAAAGGGACAATTTGTTCTACGTCCAGAAACCGAAACACTGGAAACATTATAGAGGTACAACGGATGTTGACATTGATATAGACTTTTGATGACGTCAAGCCTATTACCTGCTGTCACAGGAAACACCAATCAATAGAACAGGGCATTTGGATTTTAGTGTTTTCTCAATATAATAGAGTAATAGAGTAATAGAGTGAAGACAACACTAGACAGATGACACAGAGACACATCAATGCTATAAACATGTTTATCGTTCGGACTTGTATATTCAGCCATCCGGTCTGCATATAGACATTGGCGGGCTGTTAAATATGAAATAGCGGTTTCTGAAGGAGAAAAGAAATGTGGAAGAGGGTGGCGCGAGGACATGGTGAGGGTGAAGAGCGCAGCGAAGACGAGACACCACGCAGTCAAGATCAACTCCAGATAAGATAAACCCATTACGGAGGCTCCCTGAAGTCAGAAAACAGTCACCGTCTTCAAATTTTAGAAGTCCACCCATGTCTGGGTCTGACTAATAGAGGGCTTAAAGCACCTCTCCACGGATGTCTTGGCCCGTGGCGTATTCCAGGAAGGAGACCTCCAAGGCGCTGGATGTTGACAGAATGTGACTGAGACTGAGAAAAAACTGGAATTTTAAACAAAAGTGGTCACCATGACTTATCTACGGTAGAACACTGATCTGTTGCAGTTCCAACTTTTTGCTCCTAATGTTGTCTTTTATGTAATTTTTTTTGTATTGTAATATAATTATAATGACATCATAATTTTGTTACATGATGGTGATCTGAACTCTGAGTGGCCTCTCGTTTTACTTGGAGTCCTTGGTGAGCGTTGATGGACATTTTGAGAGATTGCTCATGTATGACTTTTGCTGACAACTTTGGATCGTAACTGAACTTTACAATGCGGTGGAAGTCAAATGAAGTAAAGCGCGGATTTCGACCACCAAATCTGAACAAAAAGCTCTCAAGCAGTAGAGCGAGTATACCCTGAAATTTGCGTTTCCATTAACTCTAAACCCAGTAAGGAGCTGACAGAGTCCATCACTCCACAAATGTGTGACAGTTCAACCGTCCCCCAACATCCCTTGTCTCTCTCAAGCCTGTGGAGCTTTTCACTCAGACAATAATTGTGAAAACGAAGACATTTAGCAGCCTCTGAAACGGTAAATTATTCAATAATACGCGGATTCCTGTGCCCGGGCAAAGACCGCCACATGTAAAAGCCATTAACTGAAACCTCGTCACGGAACTTGATATATGCATGAGACCGAGGCTGATTATGGTGTTCAAAAGTTACAGACTCTAATTTGGATCCATTCCTCGCCTCCATCCTGCGTCACATTTAAACCGCAGGCCTCTGCCGCCACTCCGAGTGGGATCAGGATAAGTATCCGCCTGCATGTTCGCTACAACGGTCTTAGAAGCTGTGGATATCCACAACTCCTAAGGTGCATTAAGATGCAGTATACCTGCCCCATAATTGATGGGTCACATTTGGTCTAAAATGTAATTATATCGTAACCAAATTTGCATGTCGGATTGTCTTACATTTGGTGTGTGTCTTAAACCCTCGAAGCAGTGGCGTTCCTGTTTTCAGGGTACTCCAAGAGCCCCTCTGCTCCGTAACACTCTCAGGAAACAGTGTCAAGTGTCAGAAAACCAGTTCACGGAGCTAAACAGGCCCGTGAGTGAGCTCTTGACTCACCTCACAATGTGTGTATTGTGTCGTCTGCGCCGTGCCCGTCACATGAGTTCAGATGTTCACGTCTGATCGTTGGCCAGTTGTTTAAGTGTAGTGGGCCGTTAAACACACTGATACACACAGACAAAAACTAACACATCGAGGTTGAGCAGGGGGAGGAAGTCATTGAAGTCAAAACTTGGAAGCCAAAACCCACAAGTCACGAGGAGATTTCGTCCGCCCTGTTGACCAGATGTGACCAGATGTCTTTGCATGTGTTCACCAGCATTGCGGCGAACTATCATGTCTCGTTGACTTGCTTTTCATTGCATCAGAGGCTGAAACCAGCAATAATAAGAATCCGATCACAAGCGCGAGCAGGAAGAACAATATCAATTAAATCACTGGTGGAATCCAAAGTAAATACTCATTGATCTTTCACGCAGCGTGGAGACTATATATTTCTAACTTTGACCTACTTATATCTATGTTTCTTATCAACCTGCTTTGTTATTTTACATTAAAAAAAATCTGGTTGTTGAACATTTATCATTTAACTCATCCACAAGTATGCCAAGTATCTTGAACTTTTCAGCAATGTTTATCAAACAATACCTAAACCCTTTAGGTAATACCATACCCAGAGCAGTTTGTGAGTACTTCTGTTTGTACTTCGCACTCAATCATAAAACATATGTGACAGAGAAAGAAATGGGCTGTGATTCAAGTGTTTTCCTGCTGGGGGATTTTACACAAAGCAAACACTGGGTGGAGCCCTTTTGTGGTCCTGTCGAAGGGCAGTGCCGAAAGGAGCTCCGCCCAGAGAGAGGGGGGTGAGGAAAAAACGGAAAAAGGAAAAAGAAGTCGAGGATGGAAAAGAATTTGCCGAATTTTCCGAACAAGTAGCTGAAAACACGGTGGAGATCATGGCCGAGAGGCGGACCGCTGTTCTTTTGTGGGTGAAACATGGACTGTTTGTTGAGGCTCCAGGTAGAACTGGCTCTGTTTTGAGCAAGAGGGGCCGCCGATGCAACGTCGTGTTAACGTTAGCTCCACGAGTTGGGCCTGGTCCGTGTTGTGCTACGAGCCGTGGGTGTCCTGTGACAGTCTTTTTGGGGGAGGAATTGACCTGGTTGAGGGAGAGTTCAGATTCTTCACCTGTAACCATTGGGGAAGTGTGAACTGCGTTGAGTGGCGGTGTGGTCAAGCTAAGCTACACCCGTATCCAAGTCGAGCTGCTTCGCCGGGCAAAACCGACACGGCAGAGGGTAGCTGGGTGCGTGAGGGTGGGGATGTCAAGGGTAGGACTGTGACTCATGGGCAGGAGGACAGTACGGTGCAGACGGGAATGTGTGGGTCATTGCCTGTCGATCCTCCTGAGTACGGCGCCTATCTCTTCCAACAAGTGACACTTCTTCATCGTCAGGTCCTGATGGAGGTTCTATGAAAGGAGTGAGATAAATTCACTCCCCCACAACCCGGGTGCTTTGCGTCCGTTACACATAGACTAAGCTATCTATTGACATTAGACAGAAACATTGGTGTTTTGATAAATGCATGAACAACATACTAATCTGCTTCCAAACAAGCCATTGCATGTTTGTAATGTCAGTAAGCACCCGTTAGCTAACAGCTAGCTTGCTAGTGTCAGCCATACAAGATTTGGAAAAGACTTGTGTAAAACTATCATCGATCACTAGCCCATATCTAAAGACGAGTTTTGAAAGTTTTAGTTAGTTAAAGTCTCTGATTTTTCAAAGACTGTGGATGTTACATCGAAAGACTTTGAAAAGATTTGGAAAGACACGTTGAAAACTACAATAACAGTCTTTCAGCAATTTTTTCCCACCATGCAATGGTTTCACCGGGTATTTGCAGAGCCTCGCTATTTCAGTCCATCACTATTCCTTCTACACTCAGTTGTGACACATTGGAAAGTTGACATTGTACAAGCTGGCCCGTTCTGCCCATAGCGCCACCCTCCGCTCCTCTTTCAGGATGATTCATATTGATCAGGACATCCTTCGCCACTCCCATTCACCCATAATGTCATCAAATATCTTCTCTGCCATCTATATCACTCTTGTGATTGTTCGTCGACCGAGTTTCCTTTTTCCGGTTTTGTTGAAGCTCATCAATTGGTTGTTGATTGTGTTACGTCAACGTGAAGACTTGCGACACTATGAAACACATTTGATATTGCAGTAAGCCCAAGACTAGGAAAAGACAAATCTACCACTGCTATGACATTGTAAGTTTATCACGTGACCAAGATGACTGGAGCGTGACTCCAGTAAGAGTCCAGTAAGAATCTTAAAATATCCTTCTGACTTTCAATTTTAAGTCTGCGACTGTGAAAATAGTAAGGTGTAAGCCCAGCATGAGAGCAAACAGCTCGCTAACTTTCAGGAATATAAAGTGCTTTTTCATCAGTCAGCTGAAAGACGAGGAAAAACAGGGAATGGCCAATCCAAACTACTTCAATCATTTTCCACAGGGATGTTATTCGGTGGTTCGACCACACTCACCTCCACACCTATGGAGGCCTGGGTTATGTCAGCCGTTGCTCCAAGTGGAGGTTCTCGTGATGATACGCAGAATAATGCAGAGGTAATTACCAGGATTCAGTGTCCTGGCAGTCCAGCCACTTAAACACAGTTAGGCCATGAGATTTGCATACATTTCATCGAGTACTTTGTTTTAACTTATGTAAAGTCTGCCAATCTGTGTGGATCCAATGTCTTTTTGACTTTTATTTAATATCACCAGATGAATAAATACTAAAATTTCACGCTGGTATTTGAAATAAATGTGCACTTTTGCTGCCGAGGAGATTTCCTGCATTTAAAACTGATGAAGGTTTTGTAAAAAAAAATGTCAAAAGTTTCACGCCTTTACATCTGCTGAATATGGTTGTTCAGTCAAGACACGGAGCCTCCCACGACAGCTGCTGGGTATATTACTGTTCCCTTACTCCTTCTCTCTCTCTCAGACAAAACAAGGCAGCACAGGAAGCCTTGATTAAAGCACTTCCTGTCTGAGTGGCCCTGAGGATCAAGGCGCTTGGCGGCAGCTTGGGTATTATATTACCCCCGTTGCTCTGAGCCCCGTTTGCCTCATCGACCCCCCAGTGAAGTTTACTGTTGAAATCGGAGAAACGGCCAGTTAATCAAAGAACACAGTGTGTAGATCAGTGTGTATTTGGATGTGTGTGTGTGTGTGTGTCAAGAGCATGTGTGGTTAACTAGACGAGGGCAGGATAAAAGCCTTAATCTTTGGATTTTAGATTTAAAACCCTTAAAACTACTTTCCTGGTAAGAAAAGAAAGCGATTATGGAAATGTGCAGATTAATAAGATGCTCAAACATGAGAACAGACCGGTGACCCGGAGCACAGCTTAGCCCATAACAACAAAATCAGAATCACCTGTAAAGAAGTCGCTCGTGAAACATTCCATAACACAGCGCACAAATATTTTATAGCGTTGTTCATCGTAAAGGATAATGAACGTTGTTGTTTCCCTTTTGTATTCCTCAGGAGGGTTGTGCTTGAAATTAAAATCTATTTCTGCAGGCTCCAAGTCCCAAAAACCGCACCTTACATAACTGTTGTGTAACAGCTGTTTATGTCCACTGATGGGTTTAATTAAACTTTCTGAAGGAGTACACTGTCACACATCTGGTGATATCGTCTCCCCCCAATACACACACTCACACTCACACACGCACAGACACACACTGAGTCAGCTGAGGAGTATGAGACTGAACACTTCAGCAGTCTGTCTGCTGCAGGAGGTTTGTTGGGTCTGTGACACTTCAGCAACCGCTTAATCTCTACTTTTGGACTCACTGAAAGTGCTTTTCAGTCGCAGACATTTTGGATTTGAAGTGCGAGTTGTGACTCATGAGCCCCTTTCAGACATGCCCTGGAAAGCCAACATTCGCAGGGTTTATAGCCCCCTGGGCCGAATGTCTGAAACCAAATATCAAACGAATTGGACAGAAAAATCAAACAGTCTTGAAACAGCCAGCTCTTTTTTTGTGGTACTTGAGAGCACATCTAGGTGATAGAGTGAATTCCGTAACCCACTCTAGCACTCAGTAAAGCTCTGAGCAGCCAGTTGACAGATGAACCATCCTGTCTGGTTCTAGGTCAGTTGATGATGAAGAGAAAGTGCCTTCCTGTTTTGGATACTTCATATGTGAAGTACAAGAATGGTTGAAATGCTGGAGACGGCAAACTCTCAAGAGTGCTATCGACAGCAAGGAGAACAATTGGTACATATTTTTCGCACGTCACCTTGTACCCATGTTCGGAAAGTAAGGCCCAGGCACGTGCGGCACATGGCAGAAACCTGAACCTTAACGAACACATCCACATAGAATCTGGTTTGTCTCCATCAGCTGAGTAGCCGGGTGTTAAATATGTGAACCGACTGACTTACAGTATTTGCATCTCATATATGTGACATATCTCACGTGGGTAAATCCAAGCTCGTACAAGGAACTAAAGCCAATATACACAAGGAGGGAGTGGCAGCCGGGGGGCATGGGAGGCTTTCTTAGTGGGCTCAGAGGTTTAGAAACTTCTGAACTGATAGGAAAAGAATTAAGAGTTTATTTTGACATTGCCGACATACGTTTCAGACATTTTTTAATTATTCAAAACATTTTACATGAAAAAAGTATTTGATTGAAATTGTAATTGCAAACTGTTGTGGTTTCCTTTATCTTTTGAGGGGAACTTAACTTGAGACCAAAACCAGGATTATATAGATATTTATAATCCTGTTTTTGGTATATATATATATATATATATATATATATATATATATATATATATATATATATATATATATATATATATATATATATATATATATATATATATATATAGAGAGAGAGAGAGAGAGAGAGAGAGAGAGAGAGAGAGAGAGAGAGAGAGAGAGAGAGAGAGAGAGAGATATTTGTGTGTGTGTGTGTGGAGGGGGGCAGATGTGTGTGTGTGTATGTACATCATACATAAAAAAAAATG
>CAAKHD010013575.1:47614-72614 GCA_901007705.1 Fistularia tabacaria | reverse complement strand
TCCATTCACTCCTCGGCTGGTCTCTGAGGCCAACATTGGAGGCTTGCATGTGGCGTGCAATAGCCAAATTCAATATTGATGTTACTTGAGGTTGAGAGCAAAAACTCTCACAGGACAACCGAAGCCTGTACGTTCCATATCGTCATACTGGTGTTATTAAATGGTTTTGCTGGCCGAGCAGTTGCTGTGGTCGGGTGATTAACTCCGGGGAAAAAAAAGGAGGACTAGCATTCTGTTCTTTGCCGCACTGACATCAGCCTGCCGGGGTGCCAGCCAGAGCCCCTACTTTGTCTGCAAACCACAGACAGTGGAAACCCATAACCTCCCAGTTATGCTCTTTTATTCACCAGAAGCATTTCGAAAAACATGCTCGGATTTTTGTCGTATATTGTCATATTTCGTGCTTTTGGGTAATCAAATGTGTTTACATGACTTGGCATCTGTTGGTCATGTTTATGTTTGAATTTGAGAAGTTTATGCTTGCAATAATGATATGTAAATTCAGCTTTAAAGAGGAATCCAAGCCTCGGAGGAACTGCAGGAGACGGACTGAAGTGCACTGCAAAAAAAATCTAGCTGGTTGATGATACCTGCAAACAAAAAGCATGAGGAAATCAATGATACTGAATCAAAACCGTAAGGCAGCAGCCGTGTTTAAGTGTTCCAAGAAGTCACATTACCTTGTGTTCCTCATCATCACGGTTCAACAGCGATGCTTTGATCAGCAAAAATCTTTAAAATGAACGCCATTCTGAAGCTGTCACACACGGTATATCTGGGTCTGCAGCAACCTGCTGCTCTCATATCCATGTCAGTTGGATTGACGTAAAGTAGTTCCTTGCCAATGTCAACATTTTCAGGTTATTGTAGTTCCTTGGGAAGAAATGGTGTCAAGATTCACGTGATGAAAGTAGGTCAACAAATGCCAGAAACACTTATATATGTGGCAGAGAAACCTACAAAAGCCTTGCTGATTAGCAGGATGCACTGCTGCTACAGACATACTCTCATACACACTGCATCCAATCAGCCATACTGGGTCAAACAGCGATTAGGCGAAATTAAAAGGTGAGACGATGTCCTGCCGTATGATGCTTTTATCGCTGTTGTCGACAGCGGGTTGGGTTCTCTGCCTCCGCAGCATCAGATCTCGGCCTCCTCTGGAACCCCTCAACTACTGATGGGTTCCGATCAGGTTGGCCTTCATCTCTCTTGTGACAGGTAGCAACACCTGTCATACCTCAGTCAAATCCACTGCAGCAGCAGCAGCCCCTGTCAGAATCGAACCAGGGACCTTCTTGCTGTGAGGCGCCAAGCACTGCATCACTCTGCCACCCACTATTTTGATCTTTTGGTTGGATAGATTTGACCATAAATTATGAAAGCTGAAAACCATAGGATGACTCTTGCCAAATATATAGTGTTTTGGTCGCGCGAAGAGAATTACCAAAGAGTAAGCTGGCTGCTCCCGCCACTGCCAGGATACAATCAGCCTACAAAGACTGAAAAAAAGGCACGGCCTTGTTATTACAGTTCAAATTATGAGAATCTGGCCGACTAGAGCCCGATTAAATCTCAAATGAGAACATGTCTGACTCTGACAATGTCCAGTTGTTTGCGTCCTGATCATCAATCGACAGGAAAACTTTCCATCGCAGAATGGATATTTTTGCCTTTGGCTGAAAAAGAGTTGCGTGAAGGATGCTTGAGTGTCCAGGATATTTCCAACATCCTGCCTGCGTCTTTTGCTCTTGTCACGGCACCTCTGTAGAAGCCTGACAAACTGGGTCAGCACACCTAGAAATCCAGGGAAGAAAAAAACTGATCAAAGATCACCTGATCCACGGTTTTGTGGTGAAATTGAAGGAAGTGTCCGGGAAAATGAAATCGCATCAGGGGGTTTAAAGTCTACTTCGGTAGCAGAGCTTCAGGAGACGCCGACTGGCTGCTGCCCAGCATTCGGTATCAACTCATCGAGAAACAAATAAGTCTGTCACTCGAAAAGATGCCTCATCAAAGCAGAGAGAAATCCTCGGCCTGCGGGTTCCCACAGCTAACTTTATATTGACTTCTTCAGAGGTTTGGAATCACTTCCTCCAAGCGCAGAGATAATCTCCACCTTATTTTTATTTCATTTATTTCCATTTAATCCTAAAGCTGTCTTGTTTTTTGTCTCCACACGAGGAGCAGATGTGGCTGGAGTAGTCTCAGTGTTGTCTGTCTGTTTCGGCTGTGTGAACGCTTGCATTCAATGGAATGGTAAGGTCTCAGTGGGTCAAAATGCAATTGGGATTTTGATTTTAGCTACCAAATTTCACAGTGATGCCTCCATGGAATTCTTTCAAGTGTGGTACAAATGTTCGCTTTATATTCTGAGCGATGAAAGGTTGAGGCGACCTTGAAATCACAAGAACATGAACAAATCGGGCACAAATATTCATGTGGATGAAGTGATTAAGTGTTCAGGAGGCAGCTTGGCTGCGACTTCAGACATACCCGGTTGATTCTGCCAAAGAGTTCACAAGATGAAATGATAAATTTTTTCAAGTTTTACTTTTTACCCGAAAGGGGGCCAGCTAGATCGTGCCATCATTATATTCTGCAAAAACGCTTAGGAATGTAATGATGAGTTCCATTTTGCCAAAAAAGACACTTCAAACCTTTTATTAAATTCCTCCGGAGTCTGTTCTACATCCAGTGCGTTATGAATCCGGTAAAAACACGGATGTAAACTAGACTAATTGCCCGAGGCGAACGACCGCCAGGCCATAATTCTAGTTTATATTAAAGATGGATGAAATAACTGCGTGCACGGGGGTCGACCCGCTGCGACACAACGAGACGCAGTCAGCGGGATGCCGCCTGATTTCCCATGTATGGTCTTGGTTGAGCAAGACAGAGACGGTGACTCAACCCCTGAAACCTTTTTTTTGCAGGTATTGAATTTAAAAAAATGATGATAAAATGTTTTTTTTTAATGTTATACTTAAATATATAGTCATATAATTATTATTAGTGTTTACATTTTCATGCAGCAGAAGGGGGCCCTTCAGGTGGGGGTCACATCCTTCTTCCTGGCATGACTGGGCCATGATGTCATCTGCTCTTGTCCCTCTGGTCATAGAGGTCTTTTGTTGCCAAATTAACATGTTTGTTTTTTATAGATATCGCTCCCTGTTTGTGACGACAGTTTTAGGCCCATCGCTACGGTGATAATTTTTTGGCTCCTCATCAGTCCCATCAAGGGACTGTTGCTGCATCCCTTTGGACCGAGCTTGACTCCAGCGGGAAAAGAGCAGTTCTGAAATAGACCCTGCACACCTCATGTGCTCATTTTCAGCTTCCTTGCTAGAAGAGCAGTGTTTTAAACAGCTGCTTACATCACCCCTCGCTCTCATGCGCTGGCACGATCCCAGCGGACGTGCTGTTAAACGACCTAAAAAAACACCTGTGAGTTCATGGTTTATAAATGTACGAGCCGCCCTGATCGGTTCCTTTCGACTGTAACCTTTCTTTGTCTCTTATCCCGTCTATCCGTCGTTACGCTGTCTGCTTCCACACAATCTGCCCACTGCTGGTTTTAGTCCTTGCAAATGTCCCCTCTGCAGCGGCTGTAGGTACCCGGCACCCTCCCACCCACCCGTTCGGGTGCAGATAAAGGACAATAAGTTCAGTCTGCAAGGAGATGAGGGTGAAACCTGTGCTCATCTTATCACCACCTGAGGTTTGCTGTCCAGACGTAGAAACCACCAAAGCGTGACGAGATTTACTCATGTCACTGGCCTTATTGTTTTCAGAGTCATGTGACAATGGAGATAATGCCTGTTGTCTATTAAGCTCAGTTTATTTATCACAGAGCGAGAACAGCAGTTTTCTCTTAAGATCTCTGAACGGAAAAATATGATGCAAATGAAGACGCCATTTATGTCACCACCTGAGCCAAGTCAAATATCACATGCATTATGGAAATATCCAGAAAATCATAATTTTACTGATTTTTTGCCCTTTCATGTCATTTCCCATCATGTTATACTTATCAATCCTCATTCTTAGGTTCCCCTCAGGTTCCAGATTTCCACATGGCCAGACTCGCATTCTGGATATGATTTTAGTCTTCTTTTGAGTGATGTTGGAATAAACACTCCTTAAATGTGGTGATATGTCACGCAGAGTCTCCTGGTTGGAATGAGTGAAGGTCAGATTTAAAGACTTAACTGAGGCTAATGAGGTGTGTGAGGAAGGATAAATGTGCTTTGTGTTTGTGTGTGTGTGTGTGTGTGTGTGTGTGTGTGTGTGTGTGTGTGTGTGTGTGTGTGTGTGTGTGTGTGTGTTTGTGTGTGCGCATGTGTGTCTGTGTTTGAAGTGGGTAGGGCTTTCTTCTTCTCCTCCACCAGTGACTCACCCTGCTCTGATAACCGTCCCCCCTCCTCACATCACCTGACCGTCCAGCTCGAGGTCCTACAGTCTTACTTTGTACCTTGGCCTTCTCACATCTCCTGCAAAGCCTGCTCCTCACCAGGTTCTTCTCCAGCTCCCCTCCACCGTGTCCCTGGCAGTCGTCAACCTCCCAACCTCTCCCGTGTCTCCTCGTAGCTGTCCAACTCCCTGCAATGAATTCCCTGCTAACAGCCGGTACCAGCCTGCTGCCGTCACCGTTTCATTGTGGCTCCTTAGCCTACTCCAACATTAACAGTGCGTCAGCTCTATTAAAAAAATATAATTACGCTGTCGTGGCCCGTAAATTCTAAATAATGGCTAAAAACAGATCTTAATAAAGACGATGATGCATGCACAGCAAAACATTTTTGTAAGAAGACATATTGGGAGAAAGAACATCATTGGGCTGTTGGGTTGTTAAAAAGAAAAACAAAAGTTTGATCATGTTTTCTTCATGTACCGATAGTTTGTGAATGTGTATGTGTGTGTGCAGATATAGACGTATTTGAGCAGAAGACAGTGAAATCCCTACTGAACAGTGTTCCGTAATGTACACTTAGGAGGTACCAAATATGCTTCAAAACATGTAGCCTCTATTATTATTTATTATTTGCATTCATCTTATAGAATATAAACATAAAACATGTATAAAAATTATTTATTTACATTTTAAGAACTATCTAAAGCATTTTTCTTCAGCACGAAAATAATTCAGATCTTGAAAAAAAGTGAAATATATATTGTGCTGATCATTAGTATGTGGCCAGTATTTGACATGTTATAAAATTGTTTACCTCTCAAAACAATAATTTATTATTCATTATTTGCTCTAATTATATAACCTGTTCTCCCAAAATTACTTTTTGTGGGTTGTTTGCATTACATTAACAACACATAGCCATGTCACAATATTCACTTAAATTTAAAAGTTGACAGATAGAAAAAGTAAAATAGATAACATCTGTATGTGTGTGTGTGTGTGTGTGTGTGTGTGTGTGTGTGTGTGTGTGTGTGTGTGTGTGTGTGTGTGTGTGTGTGTGTTTGTTGCCTGGGGAACAAGACCATCCCCGTCCACGTGGAGACTGAATGTACCGGTGCTGGTACAGGTTGACAGGCAGGAATGTTGGGCCTGGAAGCCGTCACGGCAGCAGGTCCAGCAGGTCCAGGAGCGCAGCCGCCTCTTCCTGCTGTGCGAAGCCACTGCCTCTGGATGTTATGAAAGAGCCTTCCTCGGGTGCATCCTCCTCATCAGTTTGTCACACTGACAGGTTTGTGTCAGTTGAAGATATAGAAGTGGAGAATAATTACTGTGCGAAAGTGTGACAGAAAACACAGTTCTGACACCAAAGGATGTGGAACAGGGCAGCGTATCCACATATCAACTATTACCGAACTGTGATCCAGAACTGTCTCACACATTGTAACAGTCTACATCCAGGCATGAATGTGGTGTGTCTGGTAAGACCTTCAATAATTACTTTTTTCAAAAGTATTTTTTAATTAATTGAAAATTATTTAATTGATTGGTAATCGCTTCTACCTCACAGTAAGAAGGTCCCCGGTCTGATTCCGACAGGAGGGCCTTTCTGTGAGGAGTTTGCATGTTCCCTCTCCCCGTGTCTGCGCGGGTCTCCTCCGGGTTCTCCGGTTTCCACCCGCAATCCAAAAACATGCAGTTGGTTAACTGGAGACTCTATTTTGCCCAGATGTGAATGAGAGAGTGAATGGTTGCGTGTGGCCCTGTGATTGACTGGTGACCGGTCGAGGGTGAACCCAACCTATCGCCCAATGACAACAGGGGAAGGCTACAGCCAGCGTGACCCTGACCGCAGGATACTTAGTATAGGTAATGTGGCAAGAGATAAATGATCTTAAGACATAACCTTGAAAAACTTGAGAAAAATTAACAAAAATCAACAGGAAATCGCTTTGAATGTCACCAAGAAAAGGACTGTTGTGGCACTTGGTTTGGAATTGACAGATTGAATGTTTGGAGCAAGTTTCAAATGCTTCAAGTTTTCAACTGATGTGTTTTAGGAACATTTTTAGTTTTTTTCTGCATCCTGTCGCCCTCCAAGAGCTTTAGCATCTTCTTCTTTTCCTTTTGTCTGCTCCCCTCTGAGGTCAACCAACCCTATTCTCTGCATTCTCTTCTCTCACACCAACTGACATTCATGTCCTCTTTCACTCCATCCGGAAATCTCTTCTCTGGTCTTCCTCCAGTCCTCCTCTGTCCATTTTGGGCCATTACTTTACTCTAATGACATCTTGCACTGAATGGACTCAAACAAATGTCCACCAGTCATAGTGGATTTTGTGGCTCGTGGTTGAGTCATTTTTTCACGTTGTGCGGTTGAGTTCATTTTGAAAGGCAGGGTTCCGTGATCGACCTTTGCGATCTACCAGCAGGTCGGGATGGTGTTGAGCGCCCCTACTCTAAACCATACAGCGTCACTGGTCTCACCACTCTCTTCTACACCTTCCTTTCCATTCCGGGTGATACCCTTGCGGCTGATACACCAACCTGCTCAAACGCGTTCCTTCAACTCTTTTCCATACTCTCCATTGCTCTGGGCTGTTGACCCTGAGTACTGCAAACCCACCGACTTCTTTAAAATATCTATCCCAGGAGCTTTTACGTAAATAGCTCTGGTCATTCATCTGATACGTCGTCTGTTCAAACAACCTCACAGCAGAACTCCCACGGGATGAGGCGACGGGGTCCGACAAAGATGGCCGGACCCTGGTTGAGGAGCGTGTGTTGCTACGCCTACAATCGAGCCTCAGCATGTCTGAGAGAGTTAACTGTGTAAAAGAGGGCTCAGGATCTTCGATAAACATTAGCATTGGGTTGGTGGAGGGTGGGGGGAAAACCATGACTCCTGCTGGGTGCAGGTCCCAGGGGAGCAGAGGACAAGCAGCAGCTGCTCGTGTCATCAGAGAAAGGAACCGCAGCACAAGGCAGAGCATTCCTTGCCATGCCCCGCGCCTTCACGTGTGAGACCATGTTGTCGCTGTAACCTGACCAAGGCTGCATTCCGATCATTTCCCAAGATCCGTCTGATTATGGCAACAAAGCTGGAATAGTCATCAGTCCTAACCAACCAGGAACATTCGCCGTGTTTAATGGAAAGGATCAACTGAACCAAAATAAAATATTCTGGTTTCAGGCACAGCCTCAACCCTGAGGTTGGACGAACAGGAAATATCACCAACTGATGCATTGCTTTGTTTTAATTGACAGAAACTTTAATTCCACTTTTCTCAATCGTCTTTGTTTTTGCAATTCTGATGATAATCCTATTGTTTTTAGGCTGTTTTTGACAAAAAAAAAGGACAAAAAATCTATATGACTGCTGCTTCCAGCTGAGTCAGCCGCCATTATATTTTCATATACAGACCCATTCCGTCTCTTTATAATCACAAACATGGTGTGCATTATTGGGAACCTTGTATTTCTGCTTCAGTTTGTCAAAACTCGCAAATTTCCACTTTTACTCACCAAATCTAATAAAAAAAATCCCCCATCTTGAACAGGCCCAGAGGGATTGCCGTGGGTCATGCTTTTTCAGGCCCGTGCAGCAGACCGCAGGTGAAGAGCCTGTTTTCTTTGCTCGACGTGTTTGTTTTGCTGTATCTGAGTCTCCTGTGTGTTGTTGCATGATTATTCACAGCCCCCGTCTTTCCCCGTTGCCCTTTGTGTGCTTCTGTGCACATATTTGCTCAACATTTTTCAGCAACGCAGGCGTGTGTTTTGTGTGCGAATGGGCCGCGAGTGTCGGGCACACACACACACACACACACACAAACATGCAACGTGACACAAGAAGCAATCTATGAATCCACCAAACTGTGTTGAGAGCGAGGAGGTTTGAGTGGATCTATGGTGACGCAATGCATAACGCAACAGGCCACCTTGTGAAGTCACGTGTCAGGCGTATTTTGCTTTTACGGACACACTCCTTTTTACCTGAATGGATTTGATTGTAACCTGTGAGCAAATCACTGCTTGTGTGTCTTTCCCTTACTCTCACGGGAAAATTGATAGTCAGTGACGCACACGAACACCAACACACACACACATGCACGTACACACACACACGATTTTGGGATCCCCAATCCCTCTCGACGACAGGCGATGTTCACCTGTGGTGTATTCGGGTTACAAAGACTTTTTGTTATAATGCTAAAACACATACAAACACACATACGCACACACAAACACAAACACACACATAGTGTGTACTTCCTACGTGTTTCTCATGTGCACACGTTGAATTGAGCGCACATGTGGCGCTTGTCACTACAAGACATTTATCATCCGCCTGCCGTGTCATTCATCAGGCTGTCACCTCTCACTCGGTAAGGAGAGGTAACGAGATGAGTCGGGGTCACGGGAAAGCCGCCGGGTCGCGGGGCGGTCGCCGAATCGGCAATCTGGATTTTAAAAACAGCACATCAATCCACGTGAAAGGGCCTGCTGTAAGAGGAAGTAAAACCGGTGGCGAAGTGTGTCCGTGTCCGTGTGCTGAATGTTATTCAATACAAGGCTGAAAACAAATAAGAAAAAAAAAGTTTATTATAAAAATAATTATATACAGTTTTGATCAAATCTTTTTACAGAAGTGAGTTTTTTGATCTTACCATATCAGTGATAATGAGTCATTTTCGCTCACTGGTCTTTCCATTGTCATGGGATGTCAAACGATCTGACCCAAAAGCATGGACACTCTCAGGAGTTAAGGTGTTTAAGGATTTATTCAGAAGAAAGTGAGGGCTGTACTGGGTCCGGGTTGTCTCTGGAGCCAAGGGACACTGAGAGGCAAGGTCGGTCCAGGGAGGCCAGGCAGGATGGCGCTGGGACACAAAGGGGAACTCGAAGAGGGACGAGACGTGGAACTTGCGAGGAACTGTGAGCCGTGAGGGAGGGGCTCTGCGTGAGACGCAACAATCTGGCCCCGAAGGGTTGGCAAACGGCTCCTCTTTTTCTCAGCCCGACGAGGCTTCATGACTCGCACCGCCTGCCCGTCAAGTAGCAGCTGCCGGATCCCAACATTCATATAGTTCGTCCATTTAGCTGCTGGGTGGCCAGTCATGTTAGCAATGCTGCTCCTGGTTTCCTGATCTGAATATATGATCCCAAATTTCAAAATTACCACGGAACCAAAACAAATCCCATTTAATATTCAGAACCTTAAGGCGCACATTAGGACCTGACCTAATGACACCGTTGTATATATTAAGGTGAGAACAATGCAAGCGTCATTTCATTATTATCTATTGGGCAGGTTTAAGTCTACTTTTTTTTGAGAAACATCCTTTCCCACATCTGCAATACTTTCTCACAAAGCTGTGACCCATTTCTACATCTCTTGCATTCCCCGGCTAGAAAATAACAGATATGAAAACATTTTCTTTCCAAGATGATTTATTTCATTCTCAGACACTTCTCTTTGTGACCTTAAATGCATATAGTAAGTGTTTTATAGCCAATTCTAGAGTACCTGGCCAGGGAGCTGTTGCTGCTTAAATGCAAGAGTTCATATATCAAAGGAAACACTATTGAATGTTCTGCTCTCTCTCTCTCACTGTTGGATGGATGTCACTTTCCAGAGTTTGAGATTCCCTACATATTACATACATCTGTAAAAAGTCAGGTCAAGTCCACTCAAATTTTAGTTCTATGGCGCCAAATTGCAACACAGTTGTCTCAAGACTCTTTCCATGTAGAGCAGGTGTGGAACACACTCTTTAAAATGATTTATAGAAACCCGAAATTCCCCTATGAGCAAGCAGTTGGTGACAGTGGCAAGGAAACTGCCTTTTACCAGGCAGAAACCTCGGACAGATTTAAGCTCAAGGTGGGCGGCCTTCTCTTTCGACCGACTGGGATAGAAAGAGGGAGTGAGGGAGGAGGACGAAGGGATAGAAAGCGGTGTGATGGAGAAAGAGGAGGGTTGAGAGGAACAGTTCTCGGAATAATAATAACGGGAGCACTAACAGCTACATGGCAATAGCTGAAATTATGCAATTGAAGCTTTATTATTTATGAAATAAATAACAATGATGGACACCTGGAAAGACCTCTGCAGTAGATCAAGCCACGGGAACCTGCAAAATGAGAGACCCAGGGGACGAGGGAGGAGATGTGAGGTTATTATCATACATTCATGACGGGACATGAGTGCAGTCAGGATAGGAAGAGTGGTAGGAATGAGAGAAGTGCATCACGGGATATTGCTTTGCAGAGCAGGCCTATGGCAGCATAACTATGGGCCACCCAAGCCCTAATTATAAACTTTTAAGCCTATTCTTAAACAAAGAGAGAATGTCAGCCCCCTGGATGGAGATTGGAAGATAGTTCCATGTAAAGGGAAGTTGGTACAAAGAACCAAATATCTCAGATGGTCTAAGATAGATCTCTTCTTGTAAGAGCAATGCAAAACTGAAAAAGATAATTTGAACATATCTTATTTTCTTGATTCTTGCTGTAAAGCATCAATATCTATGTGTCAGCTCATCTATTCCAACAACTTGGAGTTCCAATCAATTGCAACTGACATTATTTGTCCCTCTCAAATAAAAGTTAACATGATTTATTGCTCAAAAAACACTTGATAACAAATTAAAATGTCAGCGGCTCAGTTGGAGACACCAGCCGGTGTTTGAAGTCACCGAATGGAAAAGCAGATTGCTGAGAGGACATTTAATTCCGAGTTCGGGGCAGATCAAGGGGCTTTGCTCATTTGAAAAAAAACATCGTCAATGGAAGAAGAGGAGGAGGAGCATTTTTGAGGCACTTTAAACACCAGTCAAACTTCTTAAAAACAAAAGGAAGTTTTCAAAACTCGACAATACAGTGACTCAATGGTCTCCTTGGTTGAAAAGTATCTGGAATAGTTTCACACTCACAGAAATAAACTCTAACGGGTGCTGTTGATCTTTTTATTGCAAAGTGGGTCAATATATAACTTTTAACAGACACATATCTGTTTTCTGAATTAACACTTTTGTAACACTGTAGTAACAAATATATATCACACGCATGTGTGTTAGAGCCTTGAGTCAGATCTGACAAAAGTCTCCAGCATGACAAACACTGACCAACTGCAACGTGACCAATTCGTGTTAATGATTTGCTTCATGCTGATGAAGTCATCCTCCTGAGGAAGTCATGTGTCCACCCTGGTGGCAATGAGGTTGCTACGTTTTGTTTGCCCTCACCCCACCCCATCCCCACGGCCGGTAGTGAATGCTGAGGTTTGTGTCTTTTTCTGCATAAATTCAGATTTTTTATTACACCAAGCACCAGGTGAAAAAAGTACAAATCCATCTGAAAAGCGTGGTCATTTTAAAGTTGTTTCTTTATCATTTTGTTGTCATATTCTTCCATTCTTGATATATCCTGTTTCCTGTCCTGTTTTAATCACATTTAAACATTTTTGAAATGCCTGATTAATTATCATGTGTAGCAGGCTTTTGAAGGAGTTTTATAAGTATTTTCTATCATTTTCATGGAATTTCTCGCACATATTTATGCAAATGAGCACATTTTTCTGAGGAATTTGATGCTGATTTTGTTGTTTGCTTTGTCAAGTTGCTGTGTGATTTACAGTTTTGACTTGTCATGGAACTTGTCAAGTAACCATTAGCACGGCATGTCTGAGAAAAAACAAATAGGCGAATAACATTCAAGAAGGTTCCCCAATGACTTTCGACCCTGCTGTTTAAGTTAATGAACAGATAAGATAGAAAACCCTTAGATTCTTGATAAACCCACATTCACCCAGAGCTTAGTGGGTGGAACGCTGCGAGAGGTAAGCCCGGCCTCTCGAAGGTTTCGGTGTGACACGAGAAACTGGGTGGAGAGTTCTTATCTCACTGGGTCAAAGGCCAGTGGGTTTAACAGAGTCACCCCGCCTGAACAGGTACGGGCTGGAAGACGAATCACACCGCTCACCCTGACAGCAGCCCGACTGGTTACGTCTCACACAGAACTATGTTTCCTTTGTTGCCGTCACGCCAATCGTCTTTTTTTTCAAGCGTGCGCACATCGACATTCCAGCAGGGGAGCTGTGAAGGAGTACAGAAATCCCAGAATTCCCTTTATTTTCGTTCGCATCCATGTTAATCGAGGCGTAAACAAACAACTTGAGGTCATACTCAACTTTGCCTCATTGCTGCCGGTCCATCGGCGCGGGTTGCTTTCTGGCTGTGACCTGTGACACTGAACTGGTTCCTCTATGAACACTAGATTTTTGGCATAAATGTCAACAACACTTTTTATCTGTATTGATTAACGTGTTTGTGTCATCCAGTATCAGGGAGCAGACCTTCCTCCCATCCAACTGTCCAAGCGATTATGATTCATCCCTCTCACTCTGTTTTTTGCTGCTAATTTCCATACAGGGGTCCTCGACTTACGTCGGAATTCCATTCTTGTGGTGCAACGTGACGCAAACTCACATACAGGCAAAAGTTGAAGGGCAAAAAGTTTCCAAAAAACAACCCCAATGAAAAGAGAGTGAATGTAACACAATCCAATCAGGCGTACAACCGGCAAATGTAAACAAAGCCAAACTGTATTGTGCAGCGTGAGTAGGAATAGGAATTCGGAATTCTCTGCTCTGCTGAATTCGTCTGCTCCACGCTCCGTTTACTTATCTCCCCAAATTTATTTAAACGTTTTAAACACTGTACATCAGGCTAATAGAACAAGACGGACATGACGACGTGAACACAAATTGCCATCAGTTGATGACAAAACCAAGGACTTCCTGTTTTCCTTTATTTCTTTGCATATAGTTGTTTCGAACAAAACAAGGTTAGTTTGCTTTTAGGTTGCTTTTAGAGAACATTCAGAACAGCTCTAGAGGTGAAAGGCAAACCACACGGTGCTCCACCTCGTCCATTTTCCAGCATTCCAGCACTTTTTTTTCACAAATAGTTTGCAAAACACACGCAAGACAACAAGCAAACCTTGGGGGTTTTTAATCAAAGGATGAGAATTGGCAGTAGGTTGCGATGACCTATGGCTTTCAGTACATTACGATTTGCTCTCCAGTACTCAATCAGTTTTGGACTGTCCACAAATACATTTAATTTACCGCGAATCATTATCAGCCTCGCTTTCCTCTGCCTCCCAGGGACATGATCACATGGCATCCCCATAAACCTGTGCCCATAGTCTCATAAAAACTTGTCTGTAACCGCAGTGAGCATCAGCGGTGCTTTTGATACACCGTGATTCATACAGCCGACACAGGGAATTATAATAATTACAATGGATGCCGTACTGCATTCAGAACCAAAGAGGTACAAGTGCCCGATAATTTGTGCCTGTGTTTGATGTGCCACCACTGTCCGGTGTTGTTTTTCATCATTATTATAACACAGGAGTACCTTTTTCTGCAGGCGAAATAAAACGTTAAGTAATGTCTATCAAAAGCTTTTAGATGCGCTGCTGCTTCTTTGTATCTTTTACTTATTAATTTATGTTTTGTATTTAATCTGCCCGTAATTGTCCATGTAGAAACGACAGGATACCCTTGTCTGAGTTTCAACTAAGTGTTCCATTGCATTATACATCTTCTTAATACATATATATATATAAATATATATTAATAAGCACACACATGGACACACAAACATACATACATACATGTATATGTACAAACATACATACAAATATATACAGATATACATAAGCACACACACATAAATATACATGTATATACACAGTAAATACACTCATATACTGTATATCTTTATGTGTGTTTGTATGCAATTATACATATATAGCTATATGCATGTATGAATGTATTTGTATTTGTATTTGTATTGTGTTTGTGTGTGTGTGTGTGTGTGTGTGTGTGTGTGTGTATGTATGTATATATGGCACATGAGTGCTGACAGTTACCTGGAAATAACTGAAATTACATATTGTTAGCTATAATATTCATTAACATAATAACGATGGCAGACATCAGCCATTACCGTTGCAATAGATCAAGCCACGCACCTTGGGACTCAGGAGAAGATATGCGGTTCCTATCATGCATTTATGGAGGGACATACGGTAAGTGCTGACAGGATCAGAAGAGTGAGAATGAGAGAGGTGCATCATGGGAAATCCCTCAGCAGAGTAAGCTCTTGGCACCATAACTAGGGCTGGGTTAACCCGAGCTATAAGCTCTCTCAAAAAGAAAGGATTCATGCCTGTTCTTAGTTAGAGAGGGTCCGCACCCTGATCTAGACTGGAAGATGGTTCAAAAAAAAGGAGCTTAGTGACTTAATGCTCCAGCTCCTGTTCTGCTAAGAACAACATCGTCTCTGCCGCCAATACCACTCTGGCGATTGTTTGTCTACCAGGTTTACATTTTCCGGTGTTGTTGGAAGTCATCGATTGGTTGGTGATTCAGTCTTTTCGGTGACGTAATGCTAACACTTGCAATAATATCAAACATGTTTGAAACATGGCTGGTGCAATGGTTAGCGCTGGTTCGACCCTGGTTCGATTCTGACAAGGGGACCTTTCTGTGAAGAGTTTGCATGTTCTCCCCTCGTCTGCGAGGGTTTCTCCTCCGACAGTCCAAAAACATGCAACGGGTTCATTGGAAAAAAATGGGAAAAATTGCCCAAAATGAGTGAGTGAGTGAATGTTGTCTGTCTGTGTATGTGGCCCTGCAATTGTCTGGCGACCATTCCAAGGTGTACCTCCTCTTACCCAATGACAGCTGGGATAGGCTCCAACATCCCCGTGACCCCCAAGTGGCAGACGATGGATGGATGTCTGAAACTGTTGTAAGCCCTAAGACTAGGAAAAGACTGAACTATGACTGCACTAAGACCTAAGTTCACACCAGCTCACACTAAACCACTGAGATGACGGGAGCTCACACTAAACTGACGGGAGCGCGATGCAACTCCGCTAAGACTGCCCTATGACTCTTGAGATTTAAGAAGAGACTGCCAATTTTAAGTCTGCAACTGAAAAACCGTAAGGTGTTTAGAAACCTAAACATTCCTATTAATCTTCGTCAAACCAACGTTTCTGAGCATCCTCAGTAGCCTGAAACGCCCTTTACCTTTGGATGACGGATGGCAGAGCACAAAGAGCAAAGTTTGATGAAAAATCTTCGTTTTTGAATTTGCAGCTATGAGGTCAAAGCAGGTGTTTTGCCTTTAAGTGACAGGTAGGAACGGCAGCACCTGGGGGTGGAGGTGGAGACGCGAAGTTTATGTAGAGAAGCAAGCTGCAGCAATTTTTCGTCCTTGTGTGACTCAGGGTTCGGTCAAAGCTCTTTAAAGTGCACATGATGGATGTGGAGTTGTCTAAAACACTATTCATCACGGCCCGCCAGATTGAAAAAATGTACACTTTGACACCTCAGATCAACACAGGTAACTTCAACAATCTGATGAAATTCAGCTTAAATCGTACTGTGATTAGTTGTTCTTTCCATTCAGCACGACCAACATGTTTTTGTGTGTGTTTCTGACTGAGGTGTGTTTATGAAGTGGTTTCAGTGGGAGGTTGAGCACACAGGAGCGGGCCTCTGCAGCGATAAGTCCAGTTTGTTTTTAGGCAGCGAATTCACAGCGGGCCACTATTGATAGAGAGACCAAGCACTTTGGAAATGAAATGTGCATTTGAAGTCCCCTTATGAAGCTGCATTCCTGGCTAATCCAGAGAAGATCTGTGCTGCTGGGCCCCCCGATCGCTCAGGGGCCAGGCAGAGAAACCAGGGGGTGAAGGGGGGACCCGCTCGTTTGCTTTATGTTTATACACAGAACTTATTGTTTATGTCGGGTAAGAACGCACAGCCAGAAACCCTGATTCAAATGCTTGTTTTTAACCTCTCCTATTATATGTGTTCATTTGGCGGTTCTATTACAGTACTAAAGTTTTCCCAAGACAAAAATTGCATGTGGCCATTATTGATGTCTAAGTGATCAATACATCTATCATTATGACAATATTTGAGAAGTCTATTAGGCGACTTGCCTCATTAATTACCCGGGAAAGGGAATGGAAGCTGTATGACACTCACCTATCTCTGTTTGATTATCATGTAGGCTGGTATTCTCCTACTAAAAGGCACCGGAGGCATTGGCTTGTTTATGTTTAGTAGGATTAGTTAAAGGTTACCTCTAAGGTTGACTTCACTGAGCTGTGATCTGATGACTGGATGGCTCTGACAATGACTTTGGTTTGTTCTGATGCAAGGGTGAATCAGCTGAATCCTTGGATGCTCCTTACTTTCACTGTTTCTGCTGACTTTTGTGATTTTTTTATTCGAGAAACCCCTGTAAAAAAAGCAAAAAAATGTTTTAAGATATATTATTCTTAGAGCCCTCCTGACTTCCATTTGGTGGCCGCTGTTTTGCATTAACACGCAGGACAACTTGAATTTTTCAAGAAAACAAATTACTTTTGGTCATTTTAACACTTAATCCGTTCCTGGTGTGGAAACCAAGCCAGACAGCGGAGGAGGAGGCGGAGAAGACTCCCGTTACACCCCTTTCACCCCCCGACGCGTCCATCTCGTGGAGGCACCCGGTGAAAATTCTAGAATCATCCCCACCAGGGACAATTAATCTTTTTTTATGGAATCCACCCAGTGGTTACTGGTGTGGAACGAAGTTGGGTGTAGAACTACAAACCCGCAAACCTTTCTACGCCATTCCTTGCTTTTGTTATCTTAAGGCTTCTATCTGTATGATGACAGAGCTCTCATTGTTGAGTGGGGCAAGGGGGGGCACACTTTTCGTCCTGATTTGTTTTACTTCAACCACATGAAATGCACTTTCGCGGATTGTCGCTTAAAACCGGCAGTTGACCACCAGACAACTAATAAACAGAAACCCATCAAACCTGGAATCACTCTACAAATTGCTCATCATGTTTGTGTTCAAGGCCAAGAGTTCAGCGAAGCGTGATTTCAGACTTCAGTGGAGAGAGCCGCCCTAATGGCTCAGACACAGGATCCCTGCTTTTATCTGTTCAGACTCATTCTTTCCATCTCAGACCAGCCTAACAATGATACCGCCGCTGTTGACACAGCAGAGCCTGCCTTTGATTTTCTGTCAAAGTGGGTCAAAAGACAACACACAGGGTGAGGGTAGGGGGTGGTGGTGCTGCTTGTGGAGGGTCTGCAGATAGAGGCTTACACCCCCACACTCACCTCCACACCAAGGCCGCACCCGCAGCCCCTCGTCACGGTGTGGGCGCGGAGAATGGAGGGGAGGGGGGGGGGGTCAGAGATAAAGCCACCCAAGCTGCAGAACTCCCTCTTAGATCCATCTGCGAAGGGATGACACCACTGTAAACAAAGCAGGAGGTGGAGAGATGAGCTCTCTCTTTCTCTCTCTGAACCTGTAGCACAATAAGATCGTGTAAATTGTAAATGAGGCACGCTTTAAAAAAAACCACATGGCTAAAATTCTCAACTCGTGCCCTGTCCCGCGCTGATCCGGTCGGTAGGATTGTTCTTAAACAACCTGCCAACCACTTCACCTCACACTCTATAAATAACCGCAGTCAATAAATAGAGAAGGGAGCTGATGAAGGGGAGATTTGTTTACTTATTTGGCACTGTAAACATAATAAGGTAAAGTACATCTGGCAAAGACCCGCAGCGCCGGTTAGCTGGAAATGTGCTCGTGCTAGCTACCCATAATATTCATTAGACACTGTCACTTTTTCCGAATGCTGACTGCTGCTCAAACATGAGAAACATTTTATATAGACTTAATAGAGGGGTAATAATACAGAAACATTGCGGTGTTTGAGGTCATGATGCAACTTTTTTTCTTCTTCTGGGGTTCAGCAGGAACAACAATGTACAAAATGCTTAATTGTGTTTTTTAGCTTTTTATTTTTTTCAAATAAAAATCTGATTTGCTGAATAGACAGCGGCAATGTTTTATATTGATTAGCAGCGCTGTCATTTTACTTCACAAAAATGCTGCACATGCGGAAAAAAAAATGCAAAATCTGTATTTGCACGACACAGCTTGCTGTAAACTGCTCAGCTGATGGCGCTAACTCAATTCAGGCCAAGATAATGTGATTCGGTTGTTATACAGAGGAAGGGACTGTTCAGATTTGAAATTGTAAGGGATAAATGGACTATGTGCTCAACTGGAGGTTTTACGGGACGATTTAATGAGGTTGTATATTGAAAACGGAGCAAGGAACCAGAGTAAAGTAGGGAAAGCAGAATCCCAGCTTGGCTGTGCTAGGTTTCTGTTAAAAAACAAGAATATAATAGATTCTCTATAGATTCAGGGACTCTTCATGTGGTCCTGCCTGAAAAGTAACCCATCCAGACGGGGCTTGTGTCCGATTATTTCATACTTTGATCAGGTGATTGATAAGTCAATTTATCCAGCAGAGATGATTCGGCAAACATTCTGGAACACACGTGAGCTGCAGAGGTCATGTCCTCCGGAGAAAGTTTTATCATCAGTCATATTCGGAATCGGCCGTTGCGCAAAATGCATGTTGGGACTGCTGACACATGAGAAATGTGCCAAATCTGAAAGTAGGGTAGAGCTTTAGAAAACACTCTCTCAGCGTTTTTCACTAAGCCTCTCCAAAAACCTTGCTGGATCCTGAACTGTTGTATAACCTTTACCCCTTGGCAGAACGCACGCACTCTGTTCAAAACATGTGACGGCAAAGCTTTGATGATAGATTTTGTAACGCAGCTATTTTTGAGAGTTCTCCGCCACAGGGCTCTATTAGCACTTCATCTGAAGGTCGGATCGTGGGGTCAATGAGTGACGCCTCCCCACCTCCTGTGCTTCCTGAGGAAAAGCTAAAGTAGGTCGACCCCTCTCAGCAGTAGGCCAAGACTCCTGACCTGTTTCTCTCCAATTGAACACAAACAATAATGTTGACCCTCCAACTTCTGCCTGTTCTTGTTTCTTCAGACCGTCCCGTCGGCCCAGCTGTTTCTTCTCCATCTTCATTTTCTCTCGTAGAAGACACAGCCCACACAGGCTTCTCAATGTGCCTGTCAAGGAACCTCAGTCAACGTCGGTTCAACACATTTTAGAATGGCCGATCGTGAGTCATGGTGTGGTGGTTTGATCCTCCCCCCTCATGGCAAGAAGGTCCCTGGTTCGATTCCCATATTGGGCCTTTCTTTGTGGAGTTTTGCACGTTCCCCCCTGTGTCTGTGTAGGTTTTCTCCCGTTTCCTCCCAAAGT
Organism: Fistularia tabacaria; assembly: GCA_901007705.1. NCBI lineage: Eukaryota > Metazoa > Chordata > Actinopteri > Syngnathiformes > Fistulariidae > Fistularia > Fistularia tabacaria. The sequence goes on along the minus strand of CAAKHD010013575.1, from coordinate 52,958 downwards.
CCAAACATATATGAAGTAGATTCATTGGAGAACCTAAATGAGAGACTGAATGGTTATATTTCTCGGCATGAATGAGTGAGTGAATGGTTGTATGACTCCATATGACAGGTGAGTGAGAGAGTGCGTTATAACATGTCTCTATATGTGGCCCTGTGATTGGTTGGCGACTGGTCCGGGGAGAACCCCACCCCTCACCAATTGACAACGTGGATAGGCTCCAACACCCCCATGGCTGACTGCAGGATAAGTGGTAGAAATAATGAATACATGAATGAATGGTTGTGATTCAAAAGTCAAACAAGTAATGGTCAATAATTAATTAATATGATGGAAACTAGAGGTTTCTATGTGCACATATCAGGAAATGAAATTAAAAAATTCTACTTAAGCCCAACTTTTTCAATCACAATTTTTTTTTCAGACAGTCCGGAAACCTCTCAAGGCTGGCTCTCAAGCAGTCTAGCAGAGGGAGCCTCCTGATAGGCTCACGGGTTGTTCTTATTAAATGAGCATTAGTCAATTATTCAAAGCGATCTCAACAAGGGAAGCTATTTAATAATCAAGGAACAAGTGCTTTACGAGTGTACATTATAAAAAAAAAGTGGGGCACGAAAAAAATGGCTGCATTCACATAAACGACTTATCAGAGAGAATGATCAGGTAATTGCAGTAAGCAGATTTGACGCATTTACATGACCTCCAGTAACACGATAGCAGAAAAACATTTGTGTCAGCAAGAGCTTACGGGATTGCACATAAGGACAACAGGTCCATTTAAATAACCATTTGGATAAAGTACTTACATGGTTTTGGAGTGATCCAGCAAGGAATGTTTTTAATGGATCCTACTGCAAAGGATTTCTTCTCTCATGTGTTTAAACAGAAAGAATAAAACCTCAATATTTACAAATTCATACAGGGTTTTTTTTGAAGGACTTCTTAAGGTTCGACTGTTACCCACTGTCAAGCTGGAAAAGTTAGTGCCCGAGGACTTGATGTCTTGCAGATTTTTAGGGTTTTGGGCTTACTGTTGATGCCATTTATGGCTGATTTTCATTTCATGTCTTGCTTATTTCCAACAGATCCCTCGCAATTGCTTGATAATTATAACGTGGCGTGAGTCCGAGGCTGTGAAATCACTCAGGTGTGTCAGATTTGAATATCTGACGTGAGAAGATTCTTGTGATTTTCCCCCGTCCAGTAAACTCCTGCTTGTCTTGGAGACTCCTGAAAGCATCTTGTAAAGGCTGTTCACCCGCCATTTCAATTAGAGGTGCCTATAACGGGCTGTCAAAGAACCTAGTCTTCAAAGACGACATTCATTCATCCATTCATTTATTCAATCATTCATTCCTTATCACTCCCACTGTTACAACACTCAGGATCAAGGGCATGACCGGTCGCTGGTCACTCACAGGACCACACAAATAGACATGCAACTAATTAGTCTCTCATTCACGTGTCATATAGACAAAAAAACCATTCACTCTCTCATTCACACGTCCTGGCAAATTAGGGTTTCCAGTGAACCTCCTGCATGTTATAAGAGGAGGAAACCGGAGGACCCCCCCGCGGACTTGCGGAGAATCAAAAGAGGTTCCATTAGCTGCGAAAAAACTAACAAGCTGAAGTGTAAGTGTCTCCATGTTCTCGAATGGAGGAACTAACGAATATGAGATAGAGACGGCCTCATTCTCCATTATCCGTCTGGCCTGAGAACGGAAGAAAAGTCTGCGAGCAGAGGTGGTAAAACAAGTGATTTATTCACCAAGGATAACGTCGTATAAGCAATTGGTTCTTTGTGAAGTTTGTGTATCCATCCATCCAGAGGCCCTGACATGTTTGCACACTCATTGCAGCGCCGTGTGTTGCCCTCCTGTCTGCACTGACTTTTTCCAGATCTTCGCACCGGGTGTTGTTTTCCTCCCTGGGTCATATGCTTGGCAGCGCTAAAACCGGGCAGCCTCAGCAGTATAAAGGATATTCTTGGCACAATGGCATCTGCAACGTGCACTCTTTGCAAAAGTTTTTGTCTTGTTGGCTGCAGGAAGCATGTGTGCGTGCAAGCGTGTGTATTTTTGTGTGTGTGTGTGTGTGTATGCTTCAGCTGCCTCCACTGCAGGTCACATTGACCTCTGACACCTGCACTTTGACCTGCCAACCTGCCAACTGCACCATGGACTCCCTCATACCTCCTGTACACACACACACACAAACGCACACACACACACACACACACACACACACCACACACACACATGCACACGCACACAAACACACACACACACACACACACACACACAAACACACACACACACACACACATACACACGTGCCCACACACACATGCACACACCCTTTGTCCAAAACAAGAGATGTCTTGTGTGGGGTCATGCTCAATTTAGTCTGAGTGGGTGCATCCACAGGTTGTTGTCACGCATTTAACTCTGGAAACCTGCCATGATTCACCGGGATATAATGAAGGGCAATTACTTCTGATTTAGCCGTATCACGAAAGAGCAAAACCTGCCAAAGGACCAGAGGCCGTTACACAACGGCAGCTACACACTCTTAGTTCACTGCTGACGATCAAGTAGAATGCTCAGCGACATGCAGGGTCTCCTATCGCAGTCAGGATACCAAACATAGGATAAATGCCATCATTACCGCACAACCTCATGTTCTTTTCCATATAATTTGATTTTTTTATTCTTTCGAGTGTTGAGTTCAGCTTCACATCATCCCGTTGCCTCCTTGCAGTTGCATCATCACTTTGGCAATCGCCGAATTTTTTTCGTCAGCGTGTGCCAGTTGTGTAATGACCTGGCACCGCCAGAGCACGGCTTTATCTGATAACCTTTATATTGCTTATCTCTCCCTCTCCTGCTTGGCTCAAATGATTTCCATTGGAAGCCATAAACCGAGTACACAACTCCTTAAACAAAATCTCTTGAGAGCCTTTCAGATATGCTCCGCAGCCCTGGACTTACCTCCCCTGGAGGCTGAGTGACGTTGAACAGACCCGCCATTTCTCACAAGCACAAGGTCCCTGATTGACCCTTGTTGAGGATGGAATGGAGAGGGTTATTGTTTACGAAACAAGATGAACGTCCAGTTGAGGGACAATTTGATAGTTCAAGGCTTGCCGCCGAAAATCTCCGACGAAAGTGTGAACGGGTCATGCGACTGTGGCACCGTGTTGCTGCTGCTACCTCTCAGCGCATTCTCTGAAGTCCTCAGAAGTCAGGCTGATTGAACTGAATGTCCGTGTGGAGCCCAGGCGGGTGAGCTGGGATGCAATCGGTCCTTCGCCACGATGCACCAAATATATCGCAGAGTCGTCGCTAAAAGCACTGTGAGGAAAGTTTAGAGGGATCGACTGTACGCAGAAACACCACATGCAGCTGACTGCTTTACAAGGATGTAATGCCCTTTTAATAACTATGTTCCTGACCGCTGATCTAACATTACAGCGATGGGTTCCATGGGTTTTTGCTCTCTGATCCAATTTCCAGAGTCACGCAATCCTTCTTCCTGTGTTCTTTCTCAGTGACACGTTTATCCGAGAATAATAAAGTGAAACGACCTGTAAGGGACACAGCGTCCATACCGAAGGTTTTGAATTGTAGTCTGGTCGACCTTCGCTTTTAGTCTCTAATAGGAAGTAAAATGAAACACTGATGGCGACCCAGGTGCAATGATATGATTTAAGGTCTATACAAGTACATTTGCATCTGCCTCACTCGCCTCCCCCGCATCAGGAGGGAAATATACTGCTTGGATGAGTCAACCTTTGCAGGAAAGTCAAAATTCACCTCCAGATAACTGTCAGATTTGTTTTAACATGCAATGCACATCTGCAGTTGCACTGATTATGTCAACAGGCTGATCATGGACGTGTCATGAACTTGCTATTAACATGACATTACCTGAGATACACTGAGGCAGTCCCTTCAGCTCTGCTATACTAATCTGCTTCGAAGACCAATGTCTAGATTTTCAAAAAATTATCAATAAATTCGCCAGTGTATGACTCAAAGATGAGACATGCGACTGAATACTCTATTGCAGGGGTGCACACACTTTTTGTCAAGTCAAAATGATCTACCAACAATCAAAATACCAAATCTATATTTATCTATATGTATTTACAACAAGTATACTTTATATTTAGCAATCAACCCGCTTTGACCTTGCAACTAACCTGCATACTGTGACATGTTGGGCACCCCTGTCTATAGAAACCACATGGATCCAGTCTCAGGTTTAAAATAAAAACAAAATTGAAATATTCAATGTCAATAATATTGACACAGAAACCAATCAATGTCAATGTTAAAAGAAAAATACTGGGAGTCTATCGAGAATGAGGTTTCTACAAAGGAATCAGTTGTTCTCCACATGAAATATTAATGGGTAAAGTCTTCCTTTCAGCCATCATGTGTGCAGATATCTGTAAAAGGTTATCTGCTGCAGCGTTTGTTTTACGCTACTGATGGACTAAATGAGTCTTGGATGACAGAGAACAAGGGGTTGGGCTGTGGAAACTCTGAGATTTGTAAATTCCCTGTTTATTTATTTGCCAAAAGTCATGTTTACCGACAATTGGCACTTTTTTGGTCTCTCTGTCAGTTGAGATTGTGAAGCTCATTTGCTTTCCTCCAGCCGCCGCCACCCAGACACCCAGACGTACGTGTAGACTCCACACATGTGACTCCGGTTTCTTGCCTCCCGTTCTCACGTGCAATAGTTGCTTTTTTTTTCCCCTCACAATCCTACGTGCCCGACTGCTGTAAATTAGCACAGCCAAAAAAATTCAAAGTAATGTAGGGTCTGGTGACTTTGATTTAAAAAACACCAAAAAGGTTCATTTTTTGGAACACTTCTACTGGCTGTTTGGACGCATCAGTAGTCAGTAGGTTGAAACCTGAAGCTCGGACTGTGATCCAAACAGTCGGTCGGTTCCCTCTGAACACTCACGCTGCCGCAGAATGAAGCCAACAAAGCGATGCCGGCCAGTCCAATGAGTAGCCTACTTGTCGTCCTCTGTCATGAGGCAGACTTAACGGGAACAACCACACAAACTGCGCCCCTCTTGCAGGTGCTCGGAGAGTACTTCACAAACTGTACTGAACAATAGCTGGCGTTCGACGCTGGCAGGCAATGGAGCTGCAATCAAGGGAGCACAGTCGTGTGTGTGTGTGTGTGTGTGTGTGTGTGTGTGTGTGTGTGTGTGTGTGTGTGTGTGTGTGTGTGTGTGTGTGTGTGTGTGTGTGTGTGTGCGTGTGCGTGTGTGCGTGGATATTTTTTTCACCTTGCAGCGAGAGAGATTATGGAAAGAATA
>CAAKHD010013575.1:27721-45123 GCA_901007705.1 Fistularia tabacaria | reverse complement strand
ATGAAATATTTTTCAAAGAGTTGTTTGTCATCCAAGTTTTGGTCTTTGTAAATGTGATGCAGTGAAAGATTGTATGTCCCCAAAACTTGTGTAATACCTGATATGCATTCACACACACACACACACACACACACACACACACACACACACACTCACACACACACACACACACACACACTCACACACACACACACACACACACTTCCGATCTCACCAGAATGATATTATGTACATAGTTTGACCTCTGCAATAGTCACATTATACAACAATTTGAATACAAAAAAGAACATTAATTCACAGGACGGCTGTGAGAGAGACAAATATACAGTAGTCATTAATGGAATAAAAAAAATTAAAAAAAAGAGTAAAACAAACAAAAGACTGGAATACATACATACATAAATGCATACACACACATATATCCATACATACACACACACATATATACATACATATATGTTTGCACTGTCATATGTATGTATTTATCTTTCCTGTTTGTTTGTTGTTGGGTTTTTTTGTTTTGGTTTTTTTCTCTAATGTTGCTGCTACAACACCCAAATTTCTATCTTATCTTATACACACACACACACACACACACACACACACACACACACACACACACACACACACACACACACACACACACACACACACACACACAAACTGATTGGTCCAGGGGTTATTCATTTGGCCTTGTTTCTAATGCATGCAGCAGACAGTTTAAAGGTCCTGGCAGGCCCAAATGGTAAAATGACTTACAGCAGCCACGAAAAGATTTGGTTTCCTACTCCTCAGAGAGCAGCTAATGGACCCGCAGATCTGGAACATCACACACACACACACACACACACACACACACACACACACACACACACACACAGGCACACACACATGCGGTCCTTGTTCCTTGTACGGTGGTTACGTGCCACACCACAACTACCTCTGACAACTTTCTCCTTTCTTTGCCAAGCATTTCTTTTTCCAGCCTCTGCTTCAAGTTCCATCCCGCACACAGCTGAGGAAAATACACACAAAACAAAATAACGGCGACAAAAGGGTTTCGCATGAAGCTCAGAGCATCGACTCGAATGGATGCTGAAATATTTGCTGATTAATCTGGCTGAATCTTTGGATAAGGGAACTTTTATTGCATAAAAATGTCATATTTTCTGATAGTAAATGTACACACACACACAGGGATTTTCTTCATGCTTAATGAGACATAGATCTATTTCTGCCATTCGGCTATGCCGGTAATACCACTGCATAGATGACCAGCGGTGTAAAATCTCATCGATAAAGAAAATTTTCAAAAATCAACTGCAGTGGTGTATTGAGACACGTCCAAGCATGTTGCTGCTGTTGGCGCCACACAGCAAGACCATCATTTATTCATTCATTCATTTATTCATTATCTACACCCCTGATGCTGCCAGGATTGCTGGAGCTCATCCTAGCTGTCATCGAGAGAGGGGCGGGGTTCACCCTGGACCGTTCACTAAGTAATCACAGGGCAACATGTTGACACATTACAACCATTCGCCCTCTCATTCACAACTTATACAGAGACATACTACTTTTCACACTCTCATTGACATGTCTGGGCGATTTGGGTTATCCATCCATACATCCATTATCTACCATTTATCCGGCACTGGGGGTCACAGGGATGCTGTAACCTATCCCAGCTGTCATTGGGTATAGACACGTATAGACAAACAACCATTCACTCTGTCATTCACACATCAAGGGCAAATTTCCATTTTTTTCAATTAACCTTCTGCGTGTTTTTTTGGGCTGCGGAGGAAACTGGAGAACCCTGAGGAACCCCATGCATACATGGGGAGAATGTACAAACTTCACACAGAAAGGCCCCTACTAGAATCCAACCGGGGACCTTCTTACTGTGAGGCTGAAGTGCAAACCACCTGATCACTGATCAACATTTAGTACACATCAAAGCAAACACATGAAAATGAAATGTTCACAGTCAGTGGGAAATATGATGTTTGAAGCTTTGAATAGACTTGAATCCCCTTAAGTGGCTCCCAAACATAGGACTGTTATATGATAGATATTATTACATTATATAGAGAGACAAGATGGACTACACCCTGTTTGAAGATAGAATTATCACATTAGGATGGCTTGAGCAGAAAGCACACCACAAGAATCTTCCTGTCACATTGCAGCACCCGTGTCTCTCCACTGCAAAGCAGAGAGGTGATGTCTCCGATGACGCCGCCATGACGCTCATTAGAGGCAGAACCTACAGCAGAAGGTACAAGGCACAAGATAGACAACTTTATCTTTCTCAAGATAAGGTGAGGTCTTTTCCTCTTTTTGAGGTCTTTGTGGATTCCGCTCGGTCCGGGGCAGGTTGGCATGGCTCCTAGATGGATCTGAGAGTCGCTTTCAGTATCAGCTGTGGTGCAATCACCAAATACCTTTCCTGCTAAAGACTTGAGGTAAATCTGGTGGACTGATTTTAAAGGGGTTTAATAAATCGAGAAGTTGCTCGGGAGTGGAAAATGTATTTATTTTCTCCCAGACTGAAGTTGCATGCTTAAGCCTTACTGTGTCGAATAATCCTTGTTTAGTTTGTTTTCATCATTATTCATAATATATTGGGAAAAACGAGTGATGCGTGGAAACTTCACAAGCCCTGAGAGGCAGATCATCTAGTAGAAAATAATAGGATTATCATCAATTCTGGAATTATTTATGAGGAGTAAGACACCAGTTTCTTTTCTTTTCTGGAAATGATGGAAATGGTTGTACAGTTGTTCAGCACCACCGCCTCACAGAGAGGAGGTCCCTGATTGGACTCTGTCTGGGGGCCTTTCTGTATGGAGCTTGTATGTTCTCCTCATATCTAAATGGAATCCTCTGGGTTCTCTGGTTTCCTCCCACAGTCCAAAAACATGTAGTGGGTTAATTGGAGACCCTAAATTGTGGATGAGACATGTTAATGAGTGAGTGAATGGTTGTATGCGCCCCTGTGATCATCTCCTTCAACTGGCCCAGGCTGAACCCTGCCTCTCAGCCTCTCACCCAATAACAGCTGGGATAGACTCCAGTACCCCTGGGGCACTGAATGGAGGATAAGTGATATAGATATTAAATGAATGAATGAAGATTTTCATTTAAGTGCTGTTTTTTATTGTAGTAATGTTATGCACGCTTATGCCTGTGTGAGGACCTCAGGATGGAGCGCCAAGTTCCTTGATTGCTCTCACATGATTTTTCGGCGCATTATAGTTATTTTTTTTCCTGTCACATGTCCTGTGGCTGCCAGCCAGGTCAACCATGTCACGTCTGAGTCCCAGGTTTCTGTGATCTTTCCTCCAAGTCGGTTTTTGGATGGTTTTCCAAACGTGAGGCTCAGGAGGAGTGAAAACTTGAAGAAATGGGGAGGCTTTGTGGGGACTCAGCTCACTGTCTGGGTCTGTCCCCTCAGGCGTGTTTCCACTGTTTCGATTGTGTTTTTAGGCAGACCAGTGGCGATTTCAGCAGATATTTTCCTATTTTGAGGTTACACTCAGGAGTTCTGGATTTTCTCCATCCCTATTGAATATCAGCGTATTCATTATTGGACGCCCATTCATTCTGGACTTGTCTGCTGCTCTTCTGAAACAGCATTGAATAATAGAAAAGATTCACACCATGAGTCAGTCTCTCCAGACCCACTTTTTTTCTGATTGGAAACGTGAACCGAGAAGTTTTCTATTTCTCCCCCCTTCCACTGTGATCGCCAATGTCCCGGCTAGGCGGCGTCTTTCTTTGCAGCGTCAGCTGGTTTCGACTTGTGTTTCAGCACTTAGACAGCCGTTACAGGTCGACACAAACGCAGATGGAAATGGAGTTGTGAGTTGAGGCTGAGGAGAGGTTCTTCACCCCAAATGGCTTGTATGTGCCAGTAAGCCACTAAAATAGCTATAAGATATAAACAACATGCTCTTTATATGTGTGTCTGCGGAGCGTTGACTGTGGATATGTGTAAACATGTCCGCATACAAGATTAGTCAATGAATATTATAGTATTATCCCACAAATCCCCTTTTCAAAAGGGCTTTGTTGTCTTTCAATGAATCCAGCGGTGTGCAGAGGTCTGCTGGTGCCCAAAGCAAATCTTGATCGTACGCCGCAAAGACTCAAGTATAAGGCCTAAAATACTGAGTATTTTATGGGAAGGGAAAACATTATGAATAGGTAAACACAGATGAAACAGGAAATAAATGTTTTTTTTCAATTTAAATATAAATCAATCAAGTTTATCAAGTTAGTCTTGTGAAGCAGTTTTTATCTATTTTTATCTTTTCATTTGTTATTGCCTCTGTCCTATTTACTGTCTTAATCTATTGTTTATTCATTGTCTCTGTCTTTTTAATGTCTTTTGGTACATGTCCTCTTGCCCTGTGCTGCTGTGGCACGCGAATTTCCCCAATGGGGATCAATAAAGTTTTATTTTACCTTATCTTAAAAAAAAAAACTGAATTACTTGACTTTTTACATCTACTGTGAGAAATTCTTTTTCAGTGCTTATTAAAGCCAGGTTTTTGGTCAGTTGCTCCTTTTTGCATAGAAGACCACTTTTTATTCATTTCAGTTTTGAAAATGACCTTTCACAGCTTGCGACTGAAAAATGCGATTCAAACAGTAATCTACATGAAACTCACAACTTCAGAAACATCCCATGTAAATATTTAATTAAGCGTATAAAAACGTAGTTGTACCGTTCTAGAGCTCTTCATACACCTGAGTAGGTGAAAGAACTAATCGAGATGAACAAAAAGCTGAAGAAAAGACGAGTTATGAAAACGCAGGAACAAACAGCCATGTACATCATGCATGGAGAAGTACCATTTTCTCTAGACAGAAAGGGTACACCATGTTCAAAGCATTAAGAGCTAACAACTGCCTCTGTAGTGCTTTGAGCCTCTGAAAAATTGATTTATCACCACAGAAATTTTTAAATTACTATGTCATTTCCCTCTCTGAGTGAATGCCCCAATCCAATGGATGCCCAGGGGGCCAGCGCACTGTGCACCCCCGCCCCCTTGTGCACCCCACTGGATAAAATCCAATAAATGTTTCCCATTATCATGATGAAATCAGCCAGTGACATCTAATGTCATCTTATGGTGGGTTTTCTGATAATTCAGGAATTTCTAAGTGGAAACACTGAATATGAATATATGCAGATGCGCCTGAGTTTCCTGATGTGAGTTCACTTACAACAAGCCAGGCTGATAAAGCACCAGCCGAAGCTGTTTTTTATTTGTTTTCAAAAATAGAATTCCATTTAAGTGAGTCCCATACAAGGGGGAAGAGTGAATGGTTGTATGTCTCTTCATGTGGCCCTGTGAGTGATTGCTTTAAAATCTTAAAATGTAAAATGCGGAACATGGGCTTCATCCATCCATTATCTACTTCTTATCCCGCACTCAGGGGCCCGGGGTGGGGGTTAAGATCCTATCCCAGCTGTCATTGGGCGAGACGCATGGTACACTATAGACTGGTTGGCAGTCTGAACTTGAACCAAGGTTAATGCCACACCAAAGAATCAGTTTTGTGTTTTTATCCCAAATACAGGCTCTGGATGGCCCTGATTAACACCTTGCGTGACAGCAATGTCACCCTCTGTGTGTATGTGTGTGTGTGTGTGTGTGTGTGAAAGGGTGAATGCTATCTAGCGTAGAGCGCTTTCAAACCAGGTCACAAGGTGTGACAGAACGATATAAGTTGAGATAATTTATCCTTATTATAAGGTTTAGTCTTATAAACAATCTATAACAGTATCATTGGTTGTCCTGTAAACTAACCTGCAAGGTTCAAGGACCTTCGGTAAATTTCAGTCAAGTCTCAGCTGCACAGTTACAGTTTGGAGGGGGAAGCCCGGGCACCCACTCAGGTGTGATGTGTTGGCCCCGCTGTGCCGGCACTCATCTCTTCATAGCCTTCCATCTTCCATTCAGTTTAACCATGAGAAATGATTTCTTTACTGCCAAACAAAAGGCACCACTGTTGTGTTGTTACATTTTCTCTGTCCCCATTAAAGCTTCCTGATTGTCTTTCCATATGGATTGTGTTCATGGTGTTAATTATAACAGATGTCAGGCCAAAGCCGTGCGGTGGGGTGTTAAAAGGTTACGGTCATGTCACGTATTTAAGTGAAATCAGGTTGGCTGTTCTGTTATGCTCCATCCCGAGGGAACCGTGAGTTCATTCACTAACAATTCTTGGTATTCCATTGAATTTTATTTCTTTTAAAATCAGAAACTGTCACGAAAGTGAAGGGTCACCACAGTCAGTGGGATAAATAATCTGGAGAACCACGAATGTACCAAATTCAGCAGTGATCCAACCAGTAAACTGTGAAGTCATTAGATAAATAACTGAAATAAGTGTAACCAGATGTTGTTGCAGGACAAATCAGGAATCGGTAACGTCACAGGGATTCATTACCTGGGTGTCATGCATTTTGTCCAAGACTTGCAAAAAAGGCCAAAAAATGTGATCTGGCAGTGTTAGAAGACAAGTTGGAGGATAAGCAAAGCTGGAAGGATCCATCATCCGCACACCATAAATGTCAGGTGATACTTCAAGATAATGGAGGAGGTCCTGGACACCTCAGCGAAAGTTAAAAAAAAAGACTTACGGGTGACTAGGGCTGCAATGGCAGCTCAGAAGTGCAGGAGAGAAAAACTTCAGGAATTCAAGATAGAAGCTTCTCAAATCTCCAGAGCACTGGGTTTGAAGTTCTTCTTTAACCTTGAGTGAGGCAGATGTGAAAAGTGTCTCACCACAAATTGGAGCGTTAGATTATATCACTTGATCTTCGGTGGAATGTCATCGCTGGAAATAAAGTCTTGGTCGTTCCACGCAGGAGAAACATAGGAAATCCAAACCGTCTTAAGACACAGATTCTAAGGCTTCTTTATGATTACCATTTGCCATAAACCTGAACGCTCTCCGCGATACACATTCCAATATGTCCAATATTTGTTCTTTTTAATGACTTTATTGAGCTCCAGCCTCAGTTATGTGTTCCCGCAAGTTTTGTCTGCGGGACGCTGCCCCATACCTCATGATCACTTCCATCTTGAGCTGAAGCAGGAGATGCGGTCCTTGCCCGGCGCTGCCGTGAAAGGCCTCCTTTGTTTCGCAGACTCAGACTTTGTCTGGCGTAATGTTTCTATTAATGGCTCCGCCTGGAAGTCAGAGTGTACGTCTGACATAACAAGCAAAGCCGAGAACGCTGCCAGAGCAGACGCACGGTCGGAGTCTGGATGAAAGGACGTATGCGTGAGAGATGGGGATCATTAGAAATTATGTTTTTACCTGCTGCCTGGAAGTAAAAGTCTATACGGGACGTCTGACACCTCTAATTTAACACTTCACAGAATTGTGGCAATTTTCTCACAACAGCGCACCCATTAAAGTTGTTGAAATTGTGCTCCGGAGCGAGATATTTCTATAGCGTGTACTAATCGCAACTGAGATTTGCCGTGATGGCTGTAGTATTTCCAACACAGCATTGGCTAGAACCAATATAAAAAGTTCCACATGACTGGGAGACATTTCCAGTTAGGTATTTTATTTGCTCTGAGCACTTTTCACGTTCCCCAATGGTTGAGCCTTTTTTGCTCTGCACTCCATATGCCTTTAGATTTTTTAAGGCAGTAGAGCACTTGCAAACTCAGAAAAAAAAAAATACACTGCTTTCACATATCGGTACTTTTGGACTTTCTGGTCCTGGTTTTGAAACAGTTGGTTTTCCATTGCTTCAGGTTGTAAAACTGTCAGTGTGAGGCCTGATGTTGGAATTCAACATCTGATCAGCAATCAATAATTAAACAGCATGTCGTAACAAAGACAAAAAGCCAAATTTATTGCAAATATATGTTGCTGTGCTGAAATGTATCTATTATATACAAATAATATTGATCAAATATCATTTGCTGATAAACACATATGAATGTACCTATGTATGTATCCATGCATGCATGCATGTATTTGTGTGTATGTGTGCACACACACATGTGTGTGTCTGTATGTAATCGATAATCACAAACAGATTTGCGACTGAAATTAAATACTAGTACAATGACAATTCCTGCACCAGGAGATCTATTACATGTCCAAATTCAAACTACTCTGTGTAACCCAACAAGTATCTTAATAAAATTATCTAAATGTCTTTTTAGTCAAATTTGCGGTAGTAAAATGTTATTATTAATTTAATCATACTGTATTTTCTAATCTATGTAATATATTTTATATACCATTAATATTGCATTCAATTTGAATTCTAGCATCATGGTAGTACATGTATTACCCAGTCTTACACTGTCTCTGACCAACAAAATGAAATGGGGTTTATTTTGGTACAATCTTTCCGGCCACTGTTGCCAAAATCCAATTTATTTATCTTGTGTTCCAGGTGTGCAGGACTTACCTGACAAATTTATTAAACGTCACAGCCTTAAAATCCACAAGTGAAACAGGTGACCAAATGAGAAGCCCGAGAAGACAAACATAACATGAATGAAATGACTTTCAAAACTCTTGGACAATTCCGTGAATCAAGTCTCACAAAATGACATTTTTTGGCACACACTGAAAACATAAAGTCATTTTCGTGAGCAGTCAATTAGGTCTGCCATTCCCTCTTCAACATCAATGACTGATCACATAAACAATGTCTGCAACAGTGATCGACTTGTAACCATTAAAACCACCATCCTCCAGAGAGAGAGTCTCAAGGCTCCATACCATGACTCAAGGAATCATTCTCGACACAAAGTGTTCAGAGTAATAAATGAGTTTTGGAAACTGTGTGTGTGTGTGTGTGTGTGTGTGTGTGTGTGTGCCTGTGTGACAGTGTGTGTGTCTGCCATTAGGTGCTAAAGCACGGATCAAAGGCCCCGGACAGCATGGTATCCGCCTGTGTTTTGTCATTGTTTCCGTCCAGACGGCGAGGAGCATAAAGCTGCAGGTGAGGCCTGTCAGACCGGGGTAGTCTTCCAGGAGCAATAGGATGCTGGGAAATCCAGGGAACGGGCAGCTGTTTTCCATCTTCAATGTATGGACACAGTGAAAGGGGGGAAGAGATTGAATTGTGGAAAGACCGACTCAGACTGAGTGAGATATGTGAGTGGAGGAAGGAAAAGGAGAAGTATCCCTGCAGGAATATGATGGAAAGTGACGTACAGAAGAGGTCTGCAGTCACCAGTAATAAAGAATAGTCGGAATAAATGGAATAAGTAGCAACAAGGAATTCCTGACCTTTAACCAGTTCTGTTTTTCCCATCACAGAGCTGTACCAGCAATTAAAAACCCAGCACAAAGGAGTAGCAATCGCAAATGTAATGTTTTCATCCATTTCAGTGTCAGCAAATGGTACATGGTCCACTACTTATATCGATCTCGAAAGTGCTTTACATTGGTTCACATTCATCCATTCATGTGCACGCTCACATTCCATGCAAGGCCATCAGGCGTTTAGTGCCTTGCCCAAAGACACAATGACATACGGACTGGAGGAGCTGGGGATTAAACCGCCAACCTTCCGATCGGAGGGACATCCGACTGAGTTATAGCCACACAAATGCAAACGCAGCATTGCACAAATTCAACAGTTCCCTACTTTTGACAGAAAAGATTAGTCTTCCTGGTGTGGACAGTCAACAGTAAATTTGTCAATTCATTCATTCATTATCTATACCTCTAATCCTGCTCTTGGGGTTTCAGGATGGCTCTAATCAGTCCCTGCCGTCGTTGGCCGAGAGGCAGGGTTCACCCTTGATCGGTCGATCACAGGGCCACATATAGAGAAATACAACCATTCATTCTGTCATTCATATGTCTGGACGATTTAGGGTTTCCAATGAAGCTACTGTATGTTTTTGGACTATGGGAGGAAACCTGCGCAGACATGGGGTGAACATGGAAACAAGCAGAAACGCCCCCATTGGAATTGGACCGGTAACCATCTTGCTATAAAGTGGAAGCCCTGATCACTGCACCAGCCTGCCACCATGTCAAATTCAAGGTAAAGCTATGTGAATTGTTCAATAGTTTGTCCCTCGTAGTAATACAGATTGTAATACAGACATTGTAGAAAAAAAAAGTGAGGCATTCAAGAGCTAAGGAGAAGGTTGTTGTTTTCCTGAGTACGAGGGAGCTCAGTTCCTGAATGCACCAGAAGACTGAAATGCAAAACCTTATTTTTATTGCTTTACTACCACAAATTTCAAGTCTTACCAAACTCACCATTGTGACTTCCAGTGGTTAAGGCTTTGTTTTTGTAACCTGTGGGTCCAAATGTCACCCGAATCCATTGGTAAGGTGTTTATTCCCATCCATTTTGATGGAGTATGAATTAAAAGACGTAAATAGCCTGTCCACCAAAAAATGTTGGCTTGCACATTTTCATGTTCTTTCCAGAATCTGATGAAAAAGTGATTTATTTAGTATAGTATATCTCAAGTATATACACGTGGTTGCGTAGAAACAAACTTCAGTTGCATTAGTGTGCTTCAAACCAGCAGTTCACTTGACAGTGAATTATGTGACAGCAAAGTCCATCAGTTTTGTCTATGCAAAGTGTTACTTTTGTGGTTGGCAGACTATCTCGCTCCATGTTTTCCCAATAGGAAGGTGTTTCGTTTCTGAACCTTAACAGACATTTCATCGATGAACGCAACAAAGTACGTCTTAAAACACGCTACACGAGTTAAACAGTTAAATGTGAATGTGAATCAATTTTAGGTTGTTCAAGTCAGGGGGCTTTTAAAAGTTGGGACCTCCCCAGGGGAGCATGAGACTAGATGTAATTTTAATAATTTTTCCAAATCGATTGATTATCTTCCTTTTCTTTGTTGGGAAATTTGTATGAAAAATAGAAAAATTATTCCCAAAAAAGACTTTAATTGCCATAACATTACAAAAAAAAGTTGTAAATCACCACTAAATCAGCTAAAATAATCTTATGAGGCAGTGAGTCATTAACAAGGAGATGTGGTTAATATGAAAGCATTTAAATTGTTTACTTTTGCTGTAATTATAAAAAAAGACAAAAATCGAAGTGACCAACCAATATGTGGCTGCTTCCTTGGATGAGGGTAACTGTAAAAATTAAAATAACCTCAGACTTAAATTAAAAAAAAACAACGTCCTCATTCAGAATCCCCCATGGCGTGATGGATCGCTCCTTGAATATCCTGCTTGTTTGATTATCAACTCAGAATGAATTGTAGTGTTGGTGGGATCAAACCACATCCCAACAATGCAAGATACCCCTAAGTAGTCGGTCAAGTAATTTCGACTACTTATGTAAACTTCTGCAGTAGCTGTTCACACTGTAGAGTGAGATCTTCTTTTCTTTTCATCTTCCCCCATCTAACCCCATTATCTGCGTCCTCTTCTCTCACACCAAGTAACTTCATGTCCTCTTTCCCTTCATGCATAAACCACCTCTTTCAGCCTTCCGCTAGTCCTCCTGCAAGGCACTTCCAACCTAAGTATCCTCTTACTAACTCTCTTCCATACGTGTCCAAACCATCTCACTGTGGACTGAAAGGCAGAAATGTGCATCGTCTTCTCCTTCAGCCCAGGAAAGCACAGTGCGGGTTATCTTTTGACAGAAAAGCGATTGAGCTACGCTTACTTTTTTCTTCAAAGAAATAACTGCACGAAGATGTTCTTTCTAATACTTGGGCTCGGAGGGATTCACAGCTGCGGCAAAGAAAGTTGAGTTGGGGGGGGCTTCGGGTCTTTAATCCATTTACGCTCCGCGTCGCTGTGTAATTACTGTCTGATTTATGAAGCGGCAGCTCATACCCAGTCTGAGGTTTTGCCTTCCAGACACGCTCGTCCCCGCAGCGTATTGGCTCAGGAAGAGGATGCAGGTGGCAACAAAAGATCCTCGCATAACAAAGGCTCCGGGTCATTAGCCAAAAGGTAGTGGCAAGAAAACCAATTTACATTTAGCATTTGGATTTTTTTTTTTTTCACTCATTGTTAGACATTATAGGACTTTTAAAAGCTGCAGAGAAATAGAAGTAATTAAACAGTCAATTCATTGTTTTAATCTGCAGAGGTGAAATTGGATATGAGAGACTCGTGTCTTCAGCAAGAGGAAGCATGTCGAATGTTGGTTGTCGGTCTCTTTATTAGCTTATTACTTTTATCGCTGGTAATTACCTTCAACGTCTGCCCTCTGGATGCTTTTGAGAGTGGAACCCAAAATAATTCATGAATATCTGGGTAATTATGCGGGCTGTGGGTAGACGCCTGGTGTTTGGGGAAGGGTGAGACCATAGGCAAAGTATTTTGAGAGTCGCTTTGTCTCTAAATTAAAATAGGAGCGCAGCCTTTCTGTTTTTCATGGGAGAAAAAACAACGGTAGCAGTTTAAAAGAAAAAAAAGAGATGCTTGAGCTAGATAGATCGATACATAGATAGATAGGTTTTCACTCACAGTCCAAAAACATGCAGTGAGTTCATTGTGATGTAAAAGTATTTTTTTAAGGAATAGATACATATTTCAATTAACACTGTATTATCATTCTTGATTAACAGGCAGTTTTTATTCTTATCATGGATCTAAATACAGCCTTATCTATGATGTTAATATCTTTAGACTCTCTTTAGACTCTCATTTTGGGTTTGTGGTGCACGGAGAGGAAACATCCTCTGTAGGCCTTCTTACGTGGCGAGAGACTGTTCTCCAGTTGCCTGGGAGCTCAGAGGTCACATTATAAAGTGATTTACAAAACTGTATTTTAAACAACCTTTAAATATGTCAGTAGTGTTTTATGAAACAAATAAAATAATTTAAAAATGTTTCATAGCGTATATATTTGGTTCTCAGCTTTCCTCTGGTGCTCTGACCTCTGTGGCTCTCTGACCCAATCAGCCACTTTAAAGCATACAGAAAACAGTTTTATGTTTTTAAACAGAACCGTATTTAGTGGTGAAATAGTGCCAAGGTCGTCTTCTGTGTTTTTCTTAGTTTATTGATAACATTTTAGCTGAGGCTTTAAATAAAATGGCCTTCAGTTAAATCCAATCTTATGTAAACCCGGTCATCTTTCATCCAGACATGTTACATCAGATATTGGTATCAGTGTTTAAAAACAGATCATGAAATGTGTTTTATGGTCAGAGCTACTGTTAAGGTCTTGGAAGGCTCGAGATTATAAAACATTCGTATTACGTCCAGAAAACATTGGGGTTCAAACCTCAAACATTGATAATATATGGATTTGTGCTTTATAAGAAGGTAATATACTATTGCGGTACATTACAGGGCCAATCCCATTTGAAATTTCTAATCGTCTGGCCTGCTGATTTCTTTTTAGCCAATGAAATATATGTTATTTGAACGCAATTTGTCTTCAGCGTAAAAGGTTTCCAGGTTCTTTCAAATCCCACGATAACAAACCTCAGTGCAACAAGTTCCAGGCTGGAAATGAAATCCAGCTGAATGTGAACGTCAATAGCCCCACTTCATCCAAGATGAGGACACGTAACCAATACAACATTTACTGACACCAAAAATGACTTCTTTTTAAAACATTGAAAGAATACCATGGCAAAAAGGTGTCAGGTCACATGTGTTAAAAGAGTATTAGATAGAAGGAAATTAAAGGTGTAGAGGACACTGGTGAGACACTCCATGTTGTCTGGTTTAAAGACATGGCATAGAGGACAAGACAGGGAGCAGAGCTGGAGGTAGCAGAGTTGAAGGTGTTGAGGTTCTCTTTGGGAGTGAGGAGGATGGATAGGATCAGGAATGAGTCCATCAGAAGGACAGCATATGTTCAGGAGATAAAGTCAGACTGTCATGGTTTGGACATGTACGGAGGAGGGGTAGTCAATATCTGGGTAGAAGGATGCTGAGGTTCGAACAGCCAGACAGAGGAGAGGAGATTTATGGATGGAGTGGAAGGGGACATGAAGTTAGATGGAGAGAAGTGAGAGAAGAGGACGCAAAGGATAGGCTTGGATAGAGAGAGATGATTCTCCATGGCAACCCCTAAAGAGAGTAGCTGAAAGGAAAAGAAGAAGAAATGTTTCAGTTTAAAAATTCCCTTTAATTAAACGTTGGGGTTTGACAGGCATACAATCAACAAGAACACATAAAGACACTCAATACAGCTCAGTGGCAGGGGATCAACTTGAATGAGAACATCAACTCGCCATGGTTCACAAAATGCCTCCTGTCGCCCGGGTAGACATTAATTCTCCCAATTTGCCGGTTAACGAAAAGAAATCAGTTTCCACCTTTAGGCGTGTCTCAATTAGTGCTTTTAAGGCCAACACTGGACTCTTGTCCTCTTCAATGCGGGCCTTCGTTTTTTTGGCACAGCCAAATGACCAATTTGGCTGAGCCTGACAAAAAGTTCAGCATAACGGATATCTTCTTGCTGGTCCTCAAATAATGTGGACCAAAAATAAATAAGTGCAAAGTAAAAGTTACCCCCAAACCTAAAAACAAACCCCGCAAGAAACTTAACAATGGCAGCAACCTGGGGCATTCGACAAACAAATGAGGCAATGTTTCAGGGTATGAGCAAAACAAACAGTCCCCCGTCACCTCAGGCTCAATCAGATTGTTGATAACCAGCACCCTTCCCCTAAAGGACAGCTGAGGGAGTAGCCACCTCCACTTCGACTGCCTCCCACTGACCTTTCCCTTCACCCCTTCCCAGTTCTTTTCCGTAAAGGCCTCTGCCCGAGGTATACACCAAGTACCTTAAGGCTATCCCTCTCCCAGCTGAGGCCAGCGGGTAGGTCGGGCAATGTGTGGCCACTCCATCGGCCAAGCAGTAGCGCTTTGCTCTTTCCCCAGTTCACCCTCGCTATGCTCGCCATCTCATAAAGCTAGAGAGGACTCGTAAGGTGCTGGACATCATCCTGGTTGGAAACAAATGCATGTATGACATCAGCATAAGCACACAGACTTAAGGAGTGTCCCTGTCCTCTCGGGCCCAGCAGGGGGAAGCCGTGTAGCCGATTCCTGAGCCGAGAGAGCAAAGGCTCGATGGCTAGGGCATAGTGCTGCCCAGTGAAAGGCAATCGGCCGACTCAGCCCTGTGCCCATTTTTACTAGGCATCGTGCATCACAGTAAAGTAGACGCAACCAGGATATAAAGGTGTTGTTGAAACCAAAAGCCTCGAGAACAAATATGAATGGTCCACCCTGTCAAAAGCCTTGCCCTGATTTTGCACTATTACGGCAGCATTCAAATCATAAGCATCGCACACCGTACAGTTTCCTTTCATCCAAAGGATGCACATCTTTCAGTTTGTTAATGGCACTGACCAATTTGATACATTTGTCAGTGTCACCGACGTCAGTGTAGATACTTGTAGAAAGTATCATCAAGGAACTCGTTAATGTCTTCGAAGGAGTAGAGATCATCCTGTACCTTGGTGCTTCCGCTAGCTGAAAAAGCCATTTCCTCGCCCTCACCAATATGGCTCCCTGTGTCACCTGTTTCTGCAGTAGTGGCACCACATTTGCGACCCAAAGTGCTTGGGAGCTTGCCTGTCCCCACCATCACCGCAGAGGAAGCAGCCATACTTCCAGCTGCAACCTGCTCCACGACGAGAACTGGGGCAGGCAATGCATGCTCACCCTGCGACGAGTCCTTATCAAAAGGCAAAAGGGTCAGGTTCAGTGGCAGAGTGGCATCGGCAGGCACAGCCTCACCAGGCATTGATACATCAGCAGCTGCTGCCCCCCGCAGGTGCAGCCACCACAGCCCCCAGGGGTGCAGCCACTACAGCCGCCGCGGCCAAAGCCGCCGAAGCCACAGCCACCCCGGGCGCAGCCGCCACACCGGCAGGCAGCGCAGCAAGAGAAGTGTCCACAGCTGCGGCGGAAGCTCGCATCGTCACCATCCCGCAATCAATTACCGGATCGGCCTCCAACTCCGGCTTCCTGTGAGGACAAGCGACCTGTTTGAGGCCCATATCCCCACCTTCGAAACATTTCAGTGTCCAAAAACATGAACACCTGCCTTCTCAAGAACTGTACATCCGTCAACCGAGGATCCTTGCACCCAAGGCTTGCTGTCTTTAAGCCACTGGCTAACTTTCCAAACCTTTTAAGTTAATTCCCTAACAGTCCATTCGGAATGAACGGCGGTACACCGAAGACGGTGATCCGAGTCGAGGGCACAGTCAGGGGGGGCCACTTGCACGAAGGTATCACAGATGACCACGCTGTTAGCAATTAACTGGTAAACAAGAGCTTCCGACTTCAGGAAAGAAACCACAGCTCGATTCGTTCTCGACGCATATGTCAGATTGTCGTGTCCAACCTCCTCGTTGACTGCAAGCAAAATACTCTCCACGGACACCGTGTTGTCAGGCGGCATTATCCGTACCCCATGCCGGACAGACGGAGGGGGGGGGCTCGGAGGACGCCATCTCCAGTTAGCCGGCACTGCCGGGCAGGTGCATGGGAGCACCTCCCTGCCCAAAACAATCGAAAAGAGCAATCAAACAATCCCAAATGTGGACAGAAAAACTACCGACAGAAAAGAAACTAAAAGAAACTACATATATGGGAGAAAAGGGAGTTGAAATGTGACCAAAATGGGCCGAAAAGAAGCTTTCAATTTCCGCCTCCCTCTCGCACACCCGCAACAGAGAAGAAGAAGAAGAAGAAGAAGAAGAAGAAGAAGAAGAAGAAGAAGAAGAAGAAGAAGAAGAAGAAAATGCCATGCAGAGACAGAGATCCTCGAGACATGACCAAAAATTGTCTGATTCACAAGGGTCATTTGAGGGACGCGATTGTAATTTGTCATTCTAGAGATCAGAACCTGCAACGTCTCAGAACTTCTGCATTATATTGATAAACATCATTGAGGCCTTTGTGAGAGCTCTGATGTGTGAGAGTCATTTCTCCTCGGATAATTGCAATCATAAAACCTCTCTGTTTGCAAAACAGGTTTTCTTCGCCCACAATGAATAATTTCCACTCTCAAGTGGTCCTGGCGTTTCTCATCAGCGTATGCGTGACGTGATCCACCAAGCCATCCAGGGTTGGGAATCGAACCAGGAATTTTCGGACCGTCTGCCGGTTCAAAAGAAACATTCTTCAATTGCAATTATTTTAATTTCTATGATTATTTTGTATTTGCTCAGGTGGCAAATATGACAGAGACTGGATGTGGGGCAAATCAGGAACATAGATGTGACACACACACACACACACACACACACACACACACACACACACACACACACACACACACACACACACACACACACACACACACACACACACACACACACACACACGCACACAAACGCACGAACGCACACAGACATAAAAAAGAGTCATAAGCAACAATAAATAATATTAAATTGAATAAGAAA
>CAAKHD010013575.1:0-10606 GCA_901007705.1 Fistularia tabacaria | reverse complement strand
AAAAAAAATTAAAAAATAAAAATATTTTTTCGTCCAGAATTTTTTTTTTTTTTTTTACATCCCTTTCTGTCAAGGGCGCGGGGGGGGGGGGGGGGGGGGAGTGATGGTGGCAGTGAGCTAAAAAAACGATACAAAGAGTGCCCTGTTGACTGAGCTCTCCGGGGGTACTGGCAGATCCTTTACAGAGACCAGAAGAGAAACTGTATTTCATACATCAGGAAACTGATATGAATCTCACATCTGCTCTTAATTTCACCCCGGGGGAAGGACAGTGATGTTCAGGCTGCAATATGAGTGTGTATGTATGTGTGTGTGTGTGTGTGTGTGTGTGTGTGTGTGTGTAATGTAAGGGGGTATCAGTGGACCATCACAACATGTTTGTCTCTGATTCCCAAACAAAAGCCTCCCACTTCCTGCTTCTTCTCTCAGATAGGACCATGGTGGTGGTGGTGGTGGTGGTGATGATGATGATGATGATGATGATGATGGTGATGACCTTTGAATGAGATGCAGCAGAAGGTAGTTGAACTTTTTGTCCACAGGTTTGTTTTCAGTCACACAAGTATTTTATGTCTTGCACCACAACCTGGTGGTCAATGGCTGAAACTGCAGTCATGGTTGGTGCTAAATTCAGTTGCCAGCTGTGGCTGCTGAGTGGCTTTTAATGAGATTTTGTTAAAAAGAATTCAAACACAAGTTTGGTTGGGGTTGTAAAGAGGCAAATAAACTGCATCATAAAGGAAATATTCAAATAATTGAATCTGTTTTTTTAACTCTGTTCTCATAAATGCTTAGCAGGCTGTAATTATGATTTTACATCTTTAACATTAGTAAGACTGGACGGTGAAACACACATAATTGGAATAATTGGACATCAGTCATTTAAAGACAATGAATAATATCATACATGATTCATCTTTAATTTGCTTGACAATTTAAAGGACAATTACATGGCTTCTTCCTTCTTTATCTTTTGAAAACAAGACAATTGTCTGTAAGTTTGAAAGGAACATAATAATGAGCAAAAAGTTGCAACACACTA
Source organism: Fistularia tabacaria (assembly GCA_901007705.1). NCBI lineage: Eukaryota > Metazoa > Chordata > Actinopteri > Syngnathiformes > Fistulariidae > Fistularia > Fistularia tabacaria. Next base: position 9,564 of record CAAKHD010013575.1, on the reverse strand, counting down.
AAAATTTGGCTCAAAAAAGAAGAAATGTACAAACATCTTGTATAAATATCTATGTAAAATCTTATCTAATATTATTTTATTCAGCAGCATCAAGGCCGAAATTACCTTAAAAAGAATTTACAAATTTACTGTAAATTTAAAAAAAAAAAAAAAAGTGGCATAAGTGTTTGCATGAGTTTCATGAAGGGATTTAGATTTATGATTTTAGTTGTGTGTCTTATTTTGACCTGCAGTCAAAAATAGAATGTGCATGTAGTGTTACAATTGAAGAATACAATTTTGGAAATGAGAAAAAAAATATGTCATGAGAAACTTTATAAAGAGATTCCCATTAAACCTATCATTCATCAGTTTAGGACATCTTTAATGGAATCTTTCTTTTCATTTCCGAGGAAGTGTCATTCACTTTGTCCAGGAAAACGACACAAACACCCAGGAAACTTTCAAAATAATCCACCGAAGCTTGACAGTCCATTTTAGGAAGAGGCTGGTGGCTGGTCTCAGATGAGTAAATTTTCCCAGCTTGCCCCCTCGTCATGCTCCCTCTGCCTTAAAGTGCTTTTCGAAAGCGTCCATGTTTTGGGAAAAATATTTTCCAGCCAAAAATAGAAACCCTCGAGCATCGGGGGGTCAGATATTATAGTTTGTCTTAAAGGGAAATGTCAATGTGACAAGAAGAGCCGAATGCTTTCCATCGAGGGAATGTCTCCTATATCCTCTCATAACGCCGAGGGTTATTTTGGGAATGGCTTTTTAAAGCAACCTGGTTTAATTGCAACAAGGCAGTAGATCATAAATATTACATATATATCATTTACAGTCTACATCCAGGTCTGGATCATTGTCTGCTAAAAATCTTGAAGAGGTTTCCAGAGATGCAGGAAACCCTGCTGGTACGACTTATTGAAGGTGGAGAAGGTAAAACAAATTCAATTGTTCACCGTCCAGGTTCGGTTTCCCCGAGAGACAGGGTGAAGCAATCTCTCGGCCCGACTGAGCCCCTGACCCGTCTTAGATGAGGTCACATTGGGTGAGGCCACAGAGATGGCACTGAGAGCGCAGTGTCCCTGACTACAGAAACAAAGCTTTTTAAATAAATGACTGCGTGACACAGACATCTCAGGAATGTCACATCTGGACAGGCTCATTGGCTGCTATCGCCACAGCAACGTTGCCCGCCTATGTGGAATCCATTGCCTCCTCCTGGAACATCAAGCCAGTTCCACAACATTGTTTTAAGGACAGCTTATTTATACATTTCATAAGACATTTAAGACTTTCATCAGATTGGATGCCGGTGCTTCTTGTCTCCGTCCTGAGTCAAATACAATATGTGAACCAGAAGCATCCAGAAAACACAGATTAAAAACATTATGATTATGTATTTCAAAATTGCAAAGATTACAATTTCTGATATTCAAAGCAATGTGTGTTTGTGTGTCCATCAAATATGCTTAAGACACCTATCAATAAGCATTTCTTAACATCAGTTAATGTCCGTCACCAAACAAAGATGACAAGCCATCAAGTTATAAACCTGAGGTAAAATTATAAATATTATCTTAACTGCTGGTTTTTAAATTATGTTTTATCCTTCATAAAAATTGCCAAGGATTTGGCAAGAAGCAAACAAAATGATGAGCTGGAGGAAACACTGGAGGAAACTGAAATAATTTTATTTATTTATTCACTTATAATTTTAGTCTTTAAGCTTTGCCCTAGTTTTCCTTGAAAAGTATTCTGATTGGCACTAAAAGTATTTTTGAGATTAGTTTTTGAAAATGACTTAATAATTACTATTAGAGCGAGCAATCTCTTTAATTTGCAACATAAGTAAAATAAATTATTAAATGCTAAAAAAATACATGCATTTAAAGAAATAATTTTAAATTATTCAAAGCATTTTTTTAATACTAATACCTTACTGTTTTCTTTACAAGATAGTGATCATCAGAAAAATGTAAGTGTTTCTTGAAACAGTAAAAGACCAAATGAAGTGGCAGGAGCAATTCAGTGACCACAGAATGTGTGATGGATGAGCCCCTTTGTTTTTAAGACTGTATATCAGTCAGCAGCATCACCTGGATGATTGATGACTGTTTTTTTTTTCAGATTAAGAAACAACTAATCAGGCACCAGTGTTGTGGTGCTGCAAGAAAAAGAGCCCAGGGAATTTGGGGTGTTGGGGGGTGGTCTAGCTTTTGTGGAAGAGCAAATACTGTACTCCACCCCTTTGACAATTTTCACGCTTTCACTTTTCAAAAGTAATGTTTCTAATGCAGCACTAGTTCTGGAAATGCTTGTGCCTGTCGCTGCAAACTTCCAAAATAAATACCCATTAATTAAAATGCATTATCTAAGTGCTTTCTTGTGTGTTTTAAAGAGGTTAGGCATATTTTTGAGTGTGAATTTCCTAAGATGCAGAGAGGAAGTCTGTGAGAGTCCTTGTGCGTCTGCAGTCTTTCTCCTCGCCTGGAGACTCACTGGTAGCAGAGGTAGTTGATGAGGAGGTTCGGGATCTCTAGCTGACCTATGACCTTCAGTGCCCTGGTGCCCAGCTTCTTCCTCACTGCCAACCTGCTGAGCTGCTGCAGACTCATGGGAACAACTGGTGGGATAAAACAAACACAAACTAACTTTATAGTTGTCAGCTAGATTGGCTTATAAGAATAAGGGCTGAGGATTTCAGCGATTAGAGACAAACTGCTGGTGTTTCTTCATGAGTGTAAATCAATCATCACTTGTTACAGGCTGACTTTTGAATTGTTTTTACTCACTGTGTGTCTGTGTGTGTGGATGAATCTGGGTCATATAGGGCAATTGCAACGACCGCAAGAATTCACATTATCATCGCATCCTAAATCATAAATGCGTTCAGTCCAGGAACAGGAAAGGTGTACAAGACAGTGAGACCAGCGACGCTGTATGGTTTAGAGACAGTGGCATTGAAAAAAAAGACAGGAAACAGAGCTGAAGAGCAGCAGAGATGAAGATGTTGAGGTTGTCTTTGGGAGTGACAAGGATGGATAGGATCAGGAATTAGTCCATCAGAGGAACAGCACACTTCAGATGTCCTGTAGATTAAGTCAGAGAGGCCAGACTGAAATGGTTTGATCATGTAGAGAGGGGGGAGAGTGAATATATTGGTAGAGGGAGGCTGAGGTAGAACCTGCCATGCAAGAGGCCTTGAGGAAGACTAAAGAGAAGTTTAATGGATGTGGTGAAAGAGGACATGCAGTTAGCTGATGTGAGAGAATAGGATAGAGGGAATAGAGTTATATGGAAAAGGTTGATTCGCTATGGCACCCCTGAAGGAAGTACCCCACAGGATAAGAGGAAGAATATGCTATCAGTCCAATTCATCTCTCAATGTGTATGTTTTCTGTCATTTTTTAAAAGTGACGGACACTATGCATCATAAAGTGAACTGGGAAGTCTTTTTTTTGTTTGTGAATAATGGATAATGAATAATGTCGGAATTACATCTAAGCAGGAGGGTCTGAACATGCAAACACTGGCAGGTGTTGACGAAGCTCTGATCCAAACACAAGTTGGTTGGTGGCATTGAACTTTGAAATCTTCTATTCGTGGCAGCTGGACTTCAATTTCTTCACATGAAGAAGGGCTTCTTCAGTTCTAATGACTTGTGGGGAGTTTCCGAATATAACTGCCAGGGTTGTGGGCTGGTTATGGCAGCTCGTTATGTAAATGGAAGAGTTTATCAGCAGAAACTAGGTCTAAGGGGTTTGTTATGCTAACAGGTTGTTGTTTGTTGGGGACAAAGGAGCAATTTGGGGGGATTACCTAATCCTGAAAATCCCCAAAAGATGCTCCTTTGCCACCACAAGAAGACAACAATTCACCACCACCTGGATGACTGAGAACCTCCATTATCTTTTTTTTTTTTTCTATTCCGTTCATGCCAAACAAGTGTGTTGTTTTTCTGTAATCGTTGGTCTGGCCCTCCAACAGAGTTCAGGTTTCTCATATGACCCCCTGTAATAATTAAATGCCCACCCCTGATATAAACCTTAGCTGTCACCTGCTCTTTTGCGACATGGTCCCTGTCTGCCCCCTGCTGGAGCCGCAAGGGCAGAACACAAATAATGACAACCACACTTAATGGAAATTTACCCTCATAGGCCTGCAGGCAGGCTTCGGCCAGAGAGCCTGGGACCGTGCAGTCAACCGGCTTCCTGTTGTGGTTGTCTCTGGCGTAAATGTTGGCTCCAAACTGCACCAGGATTTCCATCATTTCCACCTGGTTGTTTTTAGCAGCATGATGGAGCGGGGTCTCGTGGAGCCGAGCTGCGTTCACTTTAGCTCCTAAAAGAAACACACAAAGAGTTTTTGTGGGCCACAAATGCCATTATCCACAATGAATTTGATGTTTTAATAAACTTAAGTTTTCTTAATAATAGAACCACTTAAAAGAAAGCAGGAAGCAGAAACGTCCAGGCAAATTTGGCCAGAAAGCCATTATTGAAGACGTTGGTTTCATTTTAGATTCCGGATCTTCTGCTCAAAAACATACATTTCAATTTTCTTCAAAACTAGTGCAGCAACAAGTCACTGATGATGTACAGAAAGTAGAGGACATTAAAGGAAGTCTGTGTATACCATTTTATGCTCTCTCATCTCAAGTCGTATGGCTTTGGCTACAGGTTTGGCAGTGCTGGAGGTTAGTTGATGACTGACTAACCACCACTGTGATGCTATGATAAAAAATACTATAATTATAATACTGCGCTGATGTATTCACAGCCTTCCTTCAAACATTCATATGTGTGAATTCCTTGACTCGTCCTTCATGCTATGAGATAAGATAGTACTTTATTGATCCACATAGGGGAAATTCCTTTGTTGCAGCAGCACAATGAAAACAATATCAATAAATAGTAAAAAGAGTAAAGATAAATAAACAGCAAGGGTGAGAGTAGACAACCAAAATCGACAACAACAAGGGCTAGGATAAAGACAGAGTGGTGAGGACAATGAAACAATGACAACGATAAACAGGATGCGATGGAGTGATATCAATAGGGATAAGAGTAGACAACGGAGTTAGGGCATGACACGTGTGAGCGAGTATATTGTATTGATCAGGTTGTGTCTAGCCAGGTGTTTGGACTAGTGGATATTTTATTGAAATATGATTATGTTTAAAGCGTGACTTGTGACTTAATTTTTGAAAGGGTTTTTTTTGTTTCAGTGTTTATTGTTAATCGAGTGCATTGAGAACGAGTAACACGGGCTGTAGAGATTGCAGGGACTTGTCAGTGCAGATTTGGAGCTTCTAACTGTTTGAAATGATGTGAGCAGGGCCAGACACATACCCAAGAAAAAACCTATCCAACCAATATCGTAAAAATAGACCTGGTACTGTTTTTGCAGGTATCAGGTAATCTAATATAATGCTTATTAATGCCACTTTATACAAATTTAATGCAAATGTCTAACTGCGGATGCATTTATTTATGATAATGTAAATCATTGCCTTTAGACATTGACTTTAATGCTTTTACTGCTATTCAAGGCCTTAATTTTTACAAAATCTATTGAATGACATTTAGTGCTTTTAAATGACCTGCGGAAACACTGTTATAAGTCTCGCTGTCAACTGGCTATTACCTGCATGATCTTAATACATTCAAAGCAGAGAGAAATTTTGATTGAATCTTTTTAAAATAATTTCTAACTAAATCTCAGAGTTATTTTTCCAAAACAAATCAGTGAGTGTAAAAGTCCATTCGTGTAAATTTGAAGTTATTGGTTTCTGAGGTTTCTCTACATGTTCAAACAGCTCAGAGACTCATTAAAGTCAAAACACATCACTTGATGTGTTCCACTCCTTGGGAGGAAAACAAAATAAAACTACTCTAACATCTAATTTTGCGGCAACTATAGCCTAACCATATAAGGAGGGTTATTTTAGTGTATAATCTGATACACAGTCTAAAACACATGTAAGCATTACCAATAATTGGGAACCATTTAACTGCGAGCGCAAATTTCACAAACCTGCATTCAGAAGCTCCTTAACACATTTAGTGTGTTCGTTAGCACATGCCATGTGCAGCGGTGTCCCATAGTAAAGGTCGTAAGCCTCCAGGTTGGCCCCCATCCTTATCAGGAGTTTCACACATTCTGAGTTTCCTGGCAAAACAACATTGTGTCTATCATTGTGTCCACTCAGATGTTATAAAGAGTGCGCTCCTTTCCTACAACTCACCGCCCATGCAGGCCTCATGAAGGGGTGAGGCAGTGCGGGAGGTGAGGACAGGGTTGGCTTTAGCGCCATGTTCCAGCAGAAGCCTCACGCAGTCAAGGCTGCCAGCCGCACAGGCATCACACAGCGGTGTGCTGCCATCCACGTTCCTGGCATCAACCTGCCAACATTACATCACACATCAGATTTATTCTTCTTTCTTTTTACTAGGAATGTATCCTTAATAAGATTAAAATGTTTGTTTTTTTCTTTATTTCCTCATTGTCTGATACTTCTCTGATTATTCTCTATTACTGACTTATTGTTTATAATGCAGCCTCAGGGGCATCGTCCAGTGTCTCCCTGAGCCAGTCCCAAACCCGGATAAATGCAGATGGTTGTGTCAGGGAGGGCTTCTAGAGTAAATTTTTTGCCAAACCAAATATGCGTATCGAACCTAAGAATGTCATACTGGATCGGCCGAGGCCCGGGTTAACAACGACCGCCATTGGTGCCGATAAACTACAGGGTACTAGTGGAAATTTGGCTACTGTGGGTCAAAGAAGGAGAGGAGGAAGGCGTGTTCGGAGGCGGAGAGAGAAGAGGAAAGGCAAGAGTCTGGGACTGAGACTAGGGACTTTGAATATTAGGACCACGACAGGAAAAGGCAGAGCGTTGGTTGACATGATGCAGAGAAGGAAGGTGGATATACTGTGTGTCCAGGAGACCAGGTGGAAAGCAAGTAAGGCTAGGAGCTTAGGAGCAGGTTTTAAGTTGTACTATTATGGGACTGACAGGAAGAGAAATGGAATAGGAATTATCTTGAGAGAGGCATTTGTTAGGAATGTTCTGGAGGTGACAAGAATGTCAGATAGACTTATGAGTCGGAAACTGGATAGTGAAGGTGTGATGCTCACTGTGGTTAGTGGCTATGCCCCACAGATGGGATGTGAGTTAGAGGAGGAGGAGAAGTTTTGGAATTATTTAGATGAAGTGATGCAGAATATCCCCAGAGATGAGTGAGTGGTAATTGGTGCAGACTTCAATGGACATGTTGGTGCAGGCAATTAGAGGTGACGAAGAAGTGATGGGCAGGTTTGGTATCCAGGATCGGAACGCAGAGGGACAAATGGTGGTAGACTTTGCAAGAAGTTAGGAAATGGCTGTAGTGAATAATTTTTTCCAGAAAAGACAGGAATATAGGCTAACTAAAAAGAGCAGAGGTAGGAGCACGCATGTCGACTACATCTTTTATAGACAAGCTAATCTGAAGGAGATCAGTGACTGCGAAGTAGTGGTAGGTGAGAGTTTAGCCAGACAGCAAAAGATGGTGGACTGTAGGATGACTCTCGTGACAAGGAAGATCAAGAGGACAAAGGTAGAGAGGAGGAGGAAGTGGTGGAAGCTGAAAAGGGAGGAGTGTGGGAAAGGGTCAGGAGTGGGTGGTCAGAGAGAGCTTCCAGATGACTGGACAACTACAGCTAATGTGATCGGGGAGACAGGTAGGAGAGTACCTGGTGTGTCCTCCGGAAGGAAAGTAGATAAGGAGACTTGGTGGTGGAATGAGGACGTGCGGAAGAATACCCAGAGAAAGCGGTTAGCAAAGAAGAAGTGGGACTCTGAGGGGACTGGAGAGAACAGACGGGAGTACAGGGAGATGCAGCGTAAGGTAAAGATAGAGGTAGCAAAGGCAAAACAAAGGGCTTACAATGACTTGTATGCTTGGTTGGACAGTAACGAGGGAGAGAATGATTTATACAGGTTGGCAAAACAAAGAGACAGAGACGGAAAGGATGTACAGCAGGTCCGTGTGATTAAAGATAGAGAGGGAAATGTATTGACATATGCTAGAAGAATGATGGGAAGATGGAAAGAGTACTTTGAAGAGCTGATGAATGAGGAAAATGAAAGAGAGGGAAGGGTAGAAGAGGTGACTATTGTAGACCACAAAGTAGCAGAGATTAGTAAAAATGAAGTGAGGGGCGGGCATTGTAGAGGATGAAGAATGGAAAGGCAGTTGGTCCAGATGATATACCTGTGGAGGTATGGACGTGTCTAGGAGAGGCAGCAGTAGAGTTTCTGGCTAGATTATTCAACAGAATCTTAATGAGAGAGAAGATGCCTGAGGAGTGGAGAAGAAGTGTGATGGTACCCATTTTTAAGAATAAGGGGGATGTTTAGAATTGCAGTAACTATAGTGGGATAAAGTTGATGAGCGATACAATGAAGTAATGGGAAAGAGTAGTCAAAAGTAGACTGAGAGCAGAAGTCAGCATTTGTCAGTAGCAGTATGGCTTCATGCCGAGAAAGAGTACGATAGATGCAGTATTCGCTTTGAGAATGCTAATTGAGAAGTACAGAGAAGGTCAGAGGGAGCTGCATTGTGCTTTCGTAGTCCAAGAAAAAGCATACAACAGGGTTCCGAGAGAAGAGCTCTGGTATTGTATGAGGAAGTCTGGAGAAGCAGAGAAGTATTTTAGACTGGTCCAGGACATGTATACTAGTTGTGAGACAGTGGTGAAGTGTGCTGTAGGTGTAACAGAGAAGTTCAAGGTGGAAGTGAGACTTCATCACGGATCAGTTCTGAGCCCCTTCTTGTTTGCAGTGGTGATGGACAGGCTGACAGATGAGGTTAGACATGAATCTGCATGGACCATGATGTTTGCAGATGACATTGTGATTTGTAGTGAGAGCAGGGAACAGGTTGAGGGAAATCTTGGGAGGTGGAGGTATGCTCTGGAAAGGAGAGGAATGAAGGTAGGTTGCAGCAAGACAGAATATATGTGTGTAAATGGTAGAATGGTGAGGCTACAGGAAGTGGAGATCAAGAAGTTGGAGGATTTCAGGTACGTAGGGTCAACAGTCCAGAGCAATGGAGAAAAGAGCTAAAGAAACAGGTTCAAGCAGGTTGGAATGGGTGGAGAAAAGTTTCAGGGGTACTATGTGATTGAAGAATATCAGCCAGAATGAAAGGAAAGGTGCACAAAACAGTGTGGAGACCAGCGATGCTGTATGTTTTGGAAACAGTGGCACTGAACAAAAGACAGGAGGCAGAGCTGGAGGTCGCAGAGATGAAGATTCTGAGGTTCTCTTTGGGAGTGACAAGGATGGATAGGATCAGGAATGAGTCCATCAGAGGGACAGTACATGTTAGATGCTTTTCTAGAGAAGGTCAAAGAAGCCAGACCGAGATAGTTTGGTCAAGTACAGAGGAGAGATAGGGACTATATTGGTAGACGTTTATGGACGTAGTGAGAGAGGATATGAAGGTAGTTGGCTTGAGAGATGAGGATACAGAGAATAGGGTTAGATGGAGAAGGTTGATTTGCTGTAGTGACCCCTGAAGGGAAAAGCCG
>CAAKHD010013574.1:81757-93194 GCA_901007705.1 Fistularia tabacaria | reverse complement strand
CCACGGCGGGGGGGACAGGCCCCCCCCCCCCCCCCCCCCCCCACACACACACACACACAAACATAATGAATGAATACAGAAAAGATTACTTGACACTCGTCGTGCTGAGCAAAATGTTTCCACTCGATTTTTCGTTTTTCCGCTGTTCATTTTGCAGACCCCTGTCACGCGGACATTTTACGATTTCGCCCTTGTTTATGGCCACTCCGGCGTCATCTGCTCAAACAGCCCACTGTGACCACCCACACCCACCCCGAGATCCACCGTATGAGCGAGCGCACCTGCTTTATTCCGTTAATGCCTCGGAGGAGATCCCGACAGAGTAACGCATTCCGCCCTAAAGCTGACAGCAAACCATATTAGATCTCGGGGGTTCGGGGGCAACCAGCATGCGCTACACGGGATTTACTTATCGTATTACCAACACCACAGCTACAGAGGGAACCCAAAGTCTCCTAATCACTCGAGCCCCGGTATCAGCGTGCACGCCGCCACCACTCTGGATCCATACCATGATGTGTCTTTTTTCTGAACCGGTGATTACTTAATCAATAAATCACTGAGGGCTTCAGCTTTAACCTTTGAAAACAAAGTAGACTTACCTAAGAACATAATGAGATGGCGATTTAGGTCAATTAAATGTGGCGATACTCTTGAAAAGAGGCAATTTATTTTAATAAAAAAAAAAAAAGCAAATTAAACCCGGGTTACTGGATGAATCAACAAGCACACTGATTAAACCTCCACACGTCCGAGCGTCATATAAATCCATGATATATCCGCGGATGGCGCAGCGGCGTGTGGCGGTGAAGCACAGATCTTTACACTCTGCTGCGAAATACACTACAAATGTTGCCCTTTTTTTAATGTTTTGCTTCCGGTCAACTTATTTGGACGTGTTGTGGAGCCGCTGCCTGAGCGGTCGACTATCGATACGCCGGCCGAAATCAGCCCTTCCTGTAATGTCGTAGAGTACTCCATGTCTGGTCCGCGCCGTGCACACACAAAACCGTGCACACACAAAACCGTGCACACACCAAACCGTGCCAATACCAGCTTCGGGGGTGGGGGGGGGCAGGGAGTGACATAACCGCTTCCGCATGAATGATTGCGTGTCAGTCGGACGAAACGTGACTCCGAATGTCGACCATTCAGCTCTCTCTCTCGGGGGGGGGGGCAGGGTTTCCCCACCGGTCACTGTAGTGCAACTTAATTGCCAGGTGAACATCTTCCCGAGTTCTGCAGGACCACCGTGCTGTTTTAATGAGTGCAGGGGGGACACGGGTCATCCGCCGAGTGTTCCGGCACTCATTAAGAGGGAAAAGGCTATTCACATATTTGCGGAGATGAAAATAAGGCTTTTAGTTTGGACAGCTCGACCGCGCCAGGAGCCAGAGAGTTTTAATTGCTGCGTTTCGCAGACATTGTTACCAAAAACGCACCGTTCCTATCAAAGTGTCTCCGGCACGTGTGTGGCGGCACACGAGGGAGGCCCGCGCACGTATAAACAGAAGGTAGCCATGACTGTGTGACTGTGAATGCCATAATCAAAGTAGCGCTCTTAAATCAGCGTTCAAAGTCCTAGCTGCACGGAAACACTTCTTTTTTGGGGGGGGGGGGGAGGGAGACACACACACACACACACACACACGCACTGCGTGCCCGACAGCTGAATACAGGAAAGAGGTTAATGCCTAGGCTTGTTCTTGTCACACACCAGGAGGCAGCTGATGTGTAACACGGCGCGCTAATATATGCAGAGTAGTTCTTTTCTCCTAAAGGTTGGCTTTAGAAAAGTGGCCAATTTCAGTGCTGCAGAGCCAAAAAGGAGTTTGAGCGATATCCCCAGAAAATGACTCCTCTTTCAACAATAAAATGCAATTTTCCTCCGCTATCAGTGACCGGGCCCATTATTCCCCGTTTTTTTGTTGTTTTTTTTTTCCTTCCGGTCAAACATTCATTTGTCAACAATGAAAAATACCTTGACGATCTTCACAAACCGTGTCATAAAAATAGCCCGGGCAAAAAAAAAAAAAAGCCTGACGGGCGGCTGGAGACGGAATTGATTTATTAATCTAATCAGACCGATGTAGGACATGAGACGTACTTGTCCTCCTCTCTGAATCAGCCGGCACTGGAGGTCATTCTCTGGGAGGATCAGCCAATCACTTCAGACAATCTGCTCTGATTTTCCATCTTCCTTTTTATAATCTCGCCAATCAGACACAGAGCAGGGAAAAAATGCCTCTGCTTTGATGTTAGCTTTAATGGATTGCTTTCTGGATTTCGCCCGGCGCAAATTTTCCGACTTCCAAATGAAAATCGCCGCTTATCTTGTTTTCCCGCGGTATTGATTTTTGAATCTAAAACAAATAGCCCTCTCCTCGTGAAAGACATGCCCTGTGAATTTCCCCCCCCTCACAAAAGATGACTTTTTAACATGATCCGAAGGATGCTGGAACACTAACAGCCTCTCCACTACCCCTGTCATGTAATGTGAGACCCATGTGGCGGATGAGCAGAGCGGCATCACTAAACCAGTGATTCCTGTGGGATGCAGCAACTGGGTCAAAAATATTCAGCCTTAAAGGGACACAATATGAAATTGTCAGCATCTCGAGGTAATTAAAGGACATTTCGGATGTTCACGATGGCAAAAGCAGCGAAAAGCGGAATCTTGGAACGGAGATAACGCTACATGTAGCCGGATCTCGATCTTCGGATCAACCTTGAATGGGCTCGCTCGCAAAATAATCGATCGTCCGAGCTGAGGCAAGAAGAAAAAAAAAATCTTTTCGATGTCTCCCGTGTCAAAAATAGCATTCAAACCGGAGTGTTTAGCACAGCAGCTCCTGAAAGCCGATGATTGATTGCTAGACAATTACTGTTGAAAGCAGCAGGGCTCCTCCCTCTAATCACTATGTTTGTTGCTAAATGGGGATTATCACATTGGAGGAGCATGTTAGGGGCACTTCCTCCCTGCAAATCAATGACAAAGTTCTCAGGGGATTGCGAGCATACATCACAAATGTTAGACTCCCCGGGCTGTTCAGCACATTTGCAGACAGGTTACCGTGCATTTTTTCGATGCGCGTGCGGGTGTGTGTTAGTGCCTCCAGTGACTGTGGAGCTAAACCCCATAGAGGCGCTGGCCTCAAAGCATATCTAATTATAGCTTATTTCCAATGCAGGCGCTCGGGATCTTCAGGTCCCCTCAACAATTAAGCGCAGAATTTTCTGCTCTGGTCTCCAGCGAGAAGAAAAGGCACAGAGAGTTGATTATCCCCCCCTCCCAACAACCCCCCCCCCCTACTCCCCACTCTGCCTCCATCCATTATTGGATTCACTTAATTGATGGAGCCCCTTATACCAAGCAGAGACAGGCTGACCAGCATACAATCAAGACCATCGGTGACATTTGGAGAAAGCAGACGGGAAAGCGTATGGCGTTGTTTTCGAAGGCAAGGATTGGGAGCTTATCGTCTTTATGGTCTAGAAGAATTTGAAAAAAACAAAAAAAAAAAAGGATAGAGAGACAATAACAAAATAAAAAGAAAGCAAGAAGTTGAAACCCTGTTGTATCCCTGATCACGGATAAGAACAAACGGCGGGTGAAAAGCAGGCAACCTGCTTGAAACCTAAAAAGTCACAATTCTAAAATCGTGAGTATTTCTTTTCTATTACTTCCATCTGGATGAGCTTTTTGGGGAATAACTGTCTAAAAAGTGACATATTGCAGGGAATCTAAAATCATCTCATTCAGAAAGTGTTTTTTTTTTTCTTAATAAAATGAATAAATCAAATATCACATTGTAAAGTCGCTGAGCTGTAGATTTTGGCTCATTTAAAAGACTCCATTTAGTGGTTTGGTGTTCCTCTGAAAATTCAAATTGTTCAATGATTTTATTTGCAAACAAACCGCCGTTATTTGACAAATAAAGTAACACTGAGCTGGCTCAAAAATTTATTTTCTTTTTTTTTGTGCTTTATAAATCAACGCATAGCCCAAGTCTTCGAAATACTTCATGGGTTTAATAATGACAAGAGGCAACATGAGGGGTTTGTAAAATACTGAGTGAACCGATAGAAAATATGGCCTCGTGTGGCTAAAAATATAAGGTGTGTGTTAAAGATCGGAACAAATTCATCACTCCTGGGCCTCTACGAGTTTCTGCTTTATGTGCACGGTCTCCATGGTGAGAATCTCTGATCATGTTCCACCTTCGAGAGCCCAGCGAGCCACAGAAAGCCACCGATAAGGCCTCCATTAGAGCTATTATTTCAAAGCATCTCACCCATTAATGGACTCCCCTGGCCGGGCCCCAGACCAGCTATCTTATCCTCACAGGCCCAGTTAACAAGGCCGGGCTTCGCTTCCTACAGGTGTGAGACTGTGCGAAACGGCAGTCAGTCCCAACAGAGCCCCTGCAGGGAGTGCGGTGCGCTGATGTGTTTTCAGCTCAGCTCCAACTATTAATACCTCTGCGATAGAGTTCGGAGAGCCGCGCAAATACGGTCGGGGGAAAGTCCTATATCCAGGAAACGTGAGTTATTAATATGGGAATACTTTGCCCTGATTACTGTACTTAATGGCGTCTTTGTGCGTGTGTCCTAAACGTGTCGTCAAACAACTACAAAAATCCTCGTCAAAATCTTCTCGTCGTGGCAACTGGACTTGAATTTCTTCACTTGTAGAAAATCCAGAAGAACTGAAGTTCTGAAGAAGCCTCTTGGCTGAGGGGTGAAACATCTTCCAGTGAAGAAATTCAGGTCCAGTTGCCACGACAAGAAGATTTCCACAAGAATTCACCATGACCTGGATGACTGAGAGCCTCCACGGACAAACTACAAAAGTCCTCCGGCTAATACGGGGAAAATAATCGTGGAAACTGAACGTGCATAAACCACCTAATCAGAAATAAAATTGGATACCGATCCCGGCTATTAATATTTCTGTGGGGTTGAGAGCTGCAGATTTGACGATAGACCGTCGGCATTGTTGTCACGGAAACTATGATACGATCAAGAAGCGCATCCCTCTTTGTTGTGCTTCAGCGCGAGAGATCCAGAGAGAGCACCCGGTCTTAGGACCGGAACCGCGGCAGATTTTTCTGCGGAATAACGACGAGAATCCAGCGGTTCCTTAATAGGGTTTGGAAAACAAACCTTATTGATTCACATCGATTATCAATACCACTTATCCTGCACTCAGGGTCGCCGGAGCCTGTTCCGTCCGTGATTGGGCGAGAGGCGGGGCTCCCCGTGGACCAGTCGGCAGAACATCACAGGGCCACATGGAGAGACAATTCAACCATTCACTCTCTCATTCACAAAGGAGTCAGCTATCGCAGTTGCCCCTTAGCGATCGGCCGGACGTGTTTTAACTGAGGCCGTCGTATCCGAGGTCAGTTACAGAGATGGTTCGGTCCGTCTGCCGGAGGGCTAGACTAACGAATCAACACTGCGGGAGTGTTCCTTGAGAAAGCAGCAAAAGTTAATCCGTCCATTCAGCCATCCATTATCTACCGCTTATCTGGCACTCAGGGTCCCAGGGCTGCTGGAGCCTATCCCAGCTGTGATTGGGCGAGAGGCGGGGTTCACCCTGGCCCGGTCGCCGTTCGATCGCAGAGAAAAACAAACAACCATTCACTCTCTCATTCAATTAGCAGGGCGATTTTTCTAAAAAAAAAAAATAAAACATTTCCGATGAACCTCCCGCGTGTTTTCGGACGATCGGCTGAAACCGGAGAAGGCGGAGGAAACACAGAGACTCCACACACAAAGACCCCCTGCGGGAACTGAACCAAGGTCCTTCACGCTGTGAGGCGGAAGCGCAAACCACTGCCAAAGAGGTCATGAAGCCGAGCTCCGGAGAAAGCTGGACTCGTTGTGGACACGGACCAACCGGCTGCTGGTTTTAGCCCAAGTTCACACATGAATCGTTGCTCGTTGATCCGATCATATAGCAGCGTGAACGCAGGTTTGACGGACAAATCTGTAACTACCCTTCAAATCAAGGAAAATGTTGTCACTTAACCGGAAAAAAAAACGCCCATTCGTCAACTAAGAGCTTTTTTCCATTGTTCTCCATTTCCATTGTCCTCTCCTGACCTTTTGATCCCTGTTT
This sequence comes from Fistularia tabacaria, assembly GCA_901007705.1. Taxonomy (NCBI): domain Eukaryota; kingdom Metazoa; phylum Chordata; class Actinopteri; order Syngnathiformes; family Fistulariidae; genus Fistularia; species Fistularia tabacaria. Next base: position 87,067 of record CAAKHD010013574.1, on the reverse strand, counting down.
TCCGATAACGTCGCATCCGAGATTTGAACAAAGACGGACTCACCCGAGAGGTCGGGCCTTCCTTTCCTTCTTTCGTGACAAAAAGGGAAGATCGCGTTTCGTCTCGGAACGCGCATCCCACGATCACTGCCCAGCAGGGGCGGCGACCTTAAAGATCAATATTGCAAAAGAAATATAAAAGCTGTGTAATCTGCTTCAACATTTATCACACAGCCGATGAATCCAGAGGATGTTGTCCTAGTCAGTTGCTTGTGACAAAACTATTTTCTATTTCCAGTTGTTTCATTTTTATTCATTTATTTTTTACAAAAGGCAAAATGTACAAACATGTAACATCACTTTGCAACCAGTACAATGAAACATTACATTCCTAGTATATTAGAACAGCATGCATTTTTAGCTGAGAAAATCAACAGACACGAAATAAGTATGAAAAAGGGTGATGATTTCAGTCTGAATGCCGAGCAGGCACTTAGCAGGGATTCAGTCTTCAAGCAGCATCGATATGATTTCACCGTTTCGCGGGGGAAGCGGCGGTGATTTCGAAAATACACTGCATTTATAATTCTCAAGTTTACAGCTGAGGTTATTTTTTATTTTTTTTCTTTTCAATTTCAAACCCAAATATAACACTGCAGTCCCTGTGATGTCTCTACCATTCACTCTCTCTCTCTCTCTCTCTATCACGCCCTTTCTCCAGGGAGTATTCAAGTTTAACAGCATCTTAGAAAAATAATTGGTTGTGTATCTAAAAAACAAAAAAAAATAAAATAAAATAACGACCAACCCAACAACAATACACACCGAGACGTGCGCGGCTCGTCAGTGTTAAGTACCTGTAGATTTGCCGAGGTCTCGGCTGACACTAGGGAGACGTTTCAGGACGAGTGTATGAGACAACAGAATGTTTGATATCATGGCGTTTGGTTAATGAGTGTACTTTAGCGGATTAACACTGTTATTAAACACCAGAACGATGCGAAAAGACAAATAAAACAACATAATTAAAAGGCACGCAACTAGTCAGCTCAGTGTTGCACGATGTAGAAATGCAGATTTCCAAGGGAGGTTCAAAAATTAAAAAAGGAGGGGGGGGGGGTTGTTTTGTTACATCTCTCCCAAAAAGGCGGGATTACACGTTGTAAGGATGCTAATTCCACAATTCCTAGATGAACTAAAATCAGCGGTTATTAGTCTGTTATTAGCCGATATCAATTCCAGCTGGGATATTCAGTCGCAAGTGAGTCTTATCTAAGATTTTCTTATGTTGGGCCAGAGAAATGTGGTGAAATGAGCATGAATTGTATTTCCTGAAGGACAATTGCCGTTTTCAAAATCCTTTCCTTTATATTCCAGAGGGGGCGCGTTTTTGTTTCCCGTGACTGACGGCGCTGCCATTGGCAGGACACCTGTGTGGGCGGGCCCTAAAAATATTCAACATCGCACAGGTAGCCGGCCCCGCGGCGCAGAATGTTGTCTGAGGACGGCTGACACGACGTGGGCTTTCAAACCAGAGGAGACAAAGTCATGTATCAATGCTTGCAGACACGGGGCTATGAAAAGCCCCCGTCAGGAGCGCAGCACTCAGGTTTACATCATGTCTCCTAGCAACAACTGCCTTGTATGTCACTCAACCGTTTCCATGGGAAATACCCTTCCAGAGGCTTTGAGCTTGGACGCTCAAATCCGTCCAAAACATCGTCCGATAAAAAAAAAAACAAAAAAAAGAAAAAAAAAAACAAGCATTATATTTCGTCTCTCGGTCATTACAATACAAATGATATTCTACACATTGGAGATCAGCTGATATCTCATTAGCGGACTTCCAAATGTCAAATATCAACATTGGCGTCTGCCTTCAATATCCTGTGTTCTCTGTTCGTACCGGTGCTGATATGGTGAGAAGATGAGCAGCAAGATCTTGTAACGTGGATGTCGCTTCGGCCCTCCGTCCGTTCCGGAGAGGAGCCTCGCTGTGTTCTTTCTTTCCTGTGACTGTTTGTCCGCCGGGCTGAGCAGAGCAGGGGGACGCGGCGGCCGGCCCACACAGTACCAGCGGTTTGATAGAATTAGAGCGACGCGGTCGGTGTCGCCGTTCGCCGTGTTGACCGAGTATTCTCAGGAACCCGAGGCGAGCTTGAAAAAGAGGGGGTTCTCCACAGCAATGAGCGGCTGGTGCACGGGGGGGGGGGAATAGGCCCTGGTTGATGGACTGCAGGGACCGAAGGCGACAAAGAGCACCTTCCTCTCATTTCAATTTGGATTACATTTTTGTTTGAAATATTTTCAAATCAGGAACGTCTTTGATTTTACCCTTTAATGTAAAAATAAAATCTCATAAAGCGATAATCATCCCAAAAACTGTGATTTATTTCCTTTTCATTTGCTTCAATATTTTTTGCCCAGTTTTTGTTTTTTTTTGTGATATTGATGAGATTCATTGACTTCTGATGGCCCTGAAAGAGGTTTTTTTTTGATCACCTAGAACAAGAAAAATAGCTTCAGTGAGGTTTTGCTTCCAGGGTGATTTTCCGGGGGCGGAGTCTAATCATTGCATCATGTTTCGCAAACTCTATTTGTGTATCAACGGGAGAGAATCCTGCACAGCGGCCAGCGACGGCCCCGTTACGACTTGCTCACCAAATACACAACCGAAGCCCGAGAGCCTCATTTTCTAATTTACAGGATGACGAGAACATCGTCCAATAATATTCGACCGTCTTCGTTTCGAGAAAACGAGCCGGCGCTGACGACACGCTCAACGGGCCTCGCCATTTGACTCGACTTACATTTCAATTCAAAATAAATTCAAAACTGCTTACCGAACACGTCCAGGCTCGCCGGATTTGCGACCTGCCGCACATTTGGCGATCATAGATTCAACGGAGCACGGAGTCTCGACTGAATCACGCTTGCTCGGCAGCGGGGCTCCTTCGCAGCACATGCACGCGTCGGTATATATTTACCGATTTCACAGTGTTTCTCTGGTTTCATTCGCCTCCTGCTTGGAACGGTGCTCATGCGCGGCCTACGACGTTCTCGCGGAGAGGTTGCTCAGGAAACAGCCTTTGGTGGGAACACAACCTTTAAAAGCCAGGTCCCTGATCTGTCAGTCACTACCTAAATAATAGATTAATTCTAGTCTATTTTTCTTTAATTATCTTCTCAAGGGCCAAATGCGTTGTTCTATTATTCAAATCACTGACTGTTCATTTTGAGACTCTCTAGACGCCTTCCTATATTAACCTATATTGACCTGTCCTTTTCTACTGTACACGGTGGCCGCGCCTCGCGCCGTCGGCTGTACCTCCGGACGCTCACCCGCAGCCGTACGCGGAAAATCCATCCAGGTGTGGTGACAATGACCTGACATGACATCGGGACGTTTAAATGTGGGGGCTGGCGGCGTGTTCGGGGGCGGGGGAGGGAAGCGATCAGACGCTCAGGGTCATGTTGCGGAGGAGCCACTGCTGGGAGCGGCTTCCGTTGCAGTCTCTCAAGGTGGGGACCATCTTGTCCTCCTCCGACGGCATGTCCAAGCACTGGTTGCTGTTGACGTGAAGCAGAGTGAGCCGCTGGAGAGACAGAGAGAGAGAGAGAGAGAGAGAGAGAGAGAGAGAGAGAGAGAGAGAGAGAGAGAGGAGGAAGCAGACCGTGCAATTACACAGATGTAAATGTAAAGTCGAGAATGAACAGATGTGACCTGGTTTGGAGAGATTCGGCCCTCCACGGCGACCACGTTCGGGGCGGGAGGTTCGACAGAAATAGCTCCCCTCGTCGAATGCACTTTAGCCCCGGTCCGCGGGAAGTCGAATCCGCCGGGTAACTGAGACGAACCTCACAGACAAACTTGAACTTATTGATTTCCCACATCTCGGAGCATACCTTTCGATCGGACAAACGGCCTGAGCTTGTTACGCTGGGCAGCTGCAGACGGAACGAGTGAAAACAATGGGGACGGCGGGAGTGCGGGACGCTCCGGTTAAAGAAAGGTGAGTTGTGATTCTTGCAGTCAAAAAAAAAAAAAACCCCAAACAACCGCCTATGTTTTCTCGGCGAATCGGAGCTCGATCGTGGGGAAGTCGAGTTCCCCGGCCACTTCACATTAAAAACTAGATATGGACTATAGATGATAAGATTAATGGCTGGTAAAAAGGCACTGCTGGCATGACCGGTGATCAATACCTCACTTTCCGTTTTCAGTGAACTGCTTCAGTGTGCAAACCAAGTGACAGGGTGATTTTGGGCTCCCTGCCCAGAGTGAGACAGCAGACGGACAAAGTGAGAAGTTTATCTGGCGGGTCAGACAGGAGAGAGATAGTTATTTTCCAGGAGTGGCTAAGAAACAACGGCCATCCAATTAACCTCTAGATGCAAGTCGCTTCGATGCATTGAAGAAATTGCATTGTGAGGGAGCTGGAGGTGGAGAGCAGGAGACGTCGGATGTTCCTACCTGTGACAATGACTCGCATAACCTTTTGGGTTTAATCGGCGGTTTAGGGGCCGCAGAGGAAATGCAGGCGTCGAAACCCGACGCAGACCTCGAACCCAAATCCTCGAAGAAAACATTAATTTCTTGGCATTGTTTGGTTAAAAGAAATTAATCAAAAACTGGATCACTCACAACACCAGCAAGTCGCGATCACACCGTAACGCGAAAGGGACAGGAGATGCAGAGAATGATGCTACGGTAGCTGAACGAATCAGAGTCCAGGATACAGAACACCATGCTAGCTAGAAAATGCTACCATAAAATTATTGATATTATAAATATGTTATCCGTAAGCATTTTATATTTTCTGTTTTTCCGTACGCAGGCAGACGGAGGGGAGAGGGGGGGGAGGTTGATGGAGACCAGGATCTTCCTGAAAGAAACCTCTCAGACTTCAGTTCATTAATAAAGGATGGCGACTGCTGTTGACTCGAAGAAGCCGAGTGTCTGCTGGACGCAGCTTTACACAGTCTTTGTTGAGACGCACGCATTGTTTATAAAATCATCCTGAAAGTTATTCGGGGCGGCTGCAGGTTATTCCTGTTCCTTGGAAGGGGAACGTGCCTTTCCTGAGAAAGTGACTGAGCGCGCTGGAGGATGAAATGTTCCCCAAGTCTGGAGTTAAAAAATGAAAACGAAAAACAAGTCACTTAAAGTTCACGGCGACGCGGGAGATGTTTGTGAGTATTAAACCCCCTCTCTGGCCTCGGAGCGGTCCACAGGAATTTAAAAAAAAAAAAAAAAAAAAAAAAAAAAAAAAAAAAAAAAAAGGAAGAAAAGAGGGGGGAGGGAAATAGAAAAAAAAAAAAAAAAAGCAG
>CAAKHD010013574.1:59217-71983 GCA_901007705.1 Fistularia tabacaria | reverse complement strand
GTTTTTTTTTTTTTTTTTTTTTTTCCCCCTCAGAGCGACGACGTACTCTGAACACACAACCCGGAGGCAAAGACTTACTGCATCTGACGAAATGTCGGGGAGTTTGTGTGTGTGTGTGTGTGTGCGTGTGTCTGTGCGTGTGTGTGTGTCGCATCCTTGGGAGATCAGAGTGCAAAAAAAAGAAAGAGCTCATACTTCACCAAGTGAGAAGTATCTTCTTGGGATCTGGGAGTCCGGGTAGATGTTCTCCAGGTACCAGGAAAACGGTTTGCATTTCAAGGCTTCGCGGAGGGCTTTCCGGGAAGAAACGTCGCCGTAGTTCACTCGCATCACCCCTGCAGGAGCCGGAGGGAAAGGGTTAGGACAGAATTCCATGAAATATAAATACAATACGATGGCAGCCGATGCAAGCAGGACAGTCACCCGCTCATATTCACGGTTTAGACTCAAATCACATGGACGACATTCATTGGATTCTGAAATGCTTTTATTTCTAGCTTACTAGCATGGTTTAGTGTTTCGGTCTTTTCAACCTCAATAAACGACAATATTTACACAAGCAATTTAAACGTGAATAGACGACAAACAGGAAAACGGTGCTTGGTAGAAAAATCCCCCCAAAAACATCCATCCGATCGAAAAGGTTCTTATCCTGAAATTGTCTGAAATGAAGAGGAGGATACAATGTGTGTGTTTTTGTGCGATAGGCAGTTCACGAGCACACCGGCGTTCAGAAGTCACTTTGATATCTTTTCGTAATATTTCTAAATATGTTTTTGAATCTATTGAGGTTGTCACAGCTTTTCATTCCTAAATCATTCCATCGATTCACTGTGTGTTACATATTAGTTGTTTTTGTTTTTTTTGTAAACGTACAAATCCACCTCAGTCCATGTTTACTGGCTCGGATCCGATGCACCTTCTGGATGTGATCTGGAAGCATATCATTACTGGCATTGTTTGAGCGGTTTTAAAGTCCGCTTGATGGATTTCAGGCCGAGTAAAACCCAGCTGCGCTGCTGCTAAATAAGACGCCCGAACCGTCGCGTCACGAACAAAAAAGGGCAACTTATTTGGAATGAGGTGGATGGTCGCATCGGCGCCGTCTGTGCTCATGTGCTCCGTGTCTTACACTTTAATCAGGGAAAATGACATTTTAAGGTAGCGGATAAAAGCGAGCCCCCATCTGTCCGGGACCTGGCGTCACATGTCGCCGATGATGAATGGCCCCTTTGAAGCTGAAATCGCCGTTGCACAGGAGGGACAGCAAGGTGATGCACTTTTAAAACAGCATCACAAGAACCGTCTTCCAAGCCGGCGCCTGACGCTGTTTCCCTCCATGCCCAGATCATTCTCTCTAATGGCCTGCAGGAGCAGGCGGCCACCGTGGGACCGTGGCACGCAGAAAGGACTCATCCATCACAAAGCGCGGCTCGGTTTTCCAAGGAGGCCCGTGGAGCCTTCCGCCGGGTTCGGGGAGAAGGTCGAAATTTGCGCTTTAATCCGGACTCGCAGATTACGGATGATCCCTTAAAGGTTGGCCGGCGTCTAAAACACTTAACCGCAGATTTCTGGGACGCCGCTGTCTGCTAAAGGGTAATCACATTACCCAGCCGACAGATGGAGGGGTATTCTTCTCTCGCCCTGCGCAGCTCCACTGTTCTGCTTCGTGTCTGCAAGCCCCGGCGCTCTGCTGGAGCTCGACCCAATATTTGTCAGAGGTACATTGAAGGCGGCGAAATATATCAATACACAAAATGTCATCCCTGATATTTTATTGTAGTTTTAATGTCATAGAAGTGTAGAAAACAATCCGACAGCCAGACAGTTTTAGTAGCTGTCAAAACTCTTTTTTTTTTGGGTGAGTGGGGGGGTTATTAGAACAGGTGGCAATTAGCCGTTTTTTGGGGTTGCTGTTTTTTGGCGGCAGAAAACGGTTCTGACAAAGCAAGAAATCAAAAGTTCAAGCATGAATAAGTGTGAAGGATAATTAGAGAGAAAATAGAAGAAAACTCAACCTCTTCATAGATGCTCATATTTGGAAGAGATAGACTTACCAGCTGACAATGTCTGATATATTTGATTCCGGTGGCAGTGAAAGGCTTTCGGACGCCCCGTGCGATCCTCATTCCAGAAGCTAATTTATTTGCGTTATCCAGCCGTCATGTAGCTTTAACAACTATGGTTTCCAAGCGATGACTTACAATACTGTTGTATCAACAGGTGCTCGATATTGTGATTGTCTTTCTGTGCTTTTCCGCCCTGTCTGGATGTCTGGTAATCTACTGAGTTTTTATCAACTAGGAGAAACAAAATGATCTTAATATAAATGCAGCACACGAGAAGTCTTTTCACTCCCATTTGTTAATTATCGGCAGCGCATCCAAGATCTTATTACAGGATAATGTGCAACTCTAAAAATCCCCGGACGCAGAAAGATGCAACGCCAACCTCGGCTCCATACCTGGTGAAATGATGTAGAAGAAATCCTTGAAGTCGTCCATCCACACCTCTGCCAGGCGCCTGTTGTTCTTGTTAATCACCTGGCCCGTGCCCCCGGGGAAGCTGTACGGAGTGGCCTTCCGGAAAACGTGGCCGACGTGTGAGCACGTGACAATTTCCAGAGAGCCGCCACACTGCCAGATCTGTTGGCGCGCCGGGACAATTTAGAGTTACACAGCGGGCATGAAAGCAGATACACGCGGCCAATTTGAGGCAATGAAGACGCCGGAGACACACTAATTCCCATTTTTGATAATTCCTCACAGTTTGATCTTTAGATCAACCAGAATAGGAGAGAAAAAAAAAAAAAGTACGATCAAGAGGGGGACGCAGCTCTGGGAAGTTTCTAAAATTGAACGACAAGAACATGTTTTGGCATTCCAAGTAATCCTGACTTAATTCTCTTCCCCAACATTTGGCTTATATACATCTGAACCGCTGACAGTTATTTTAATAAATAGGCACCAGCAACCTCTGCCACCTTGAGTGCAGGATAATCAGTATAGATAATGAATAAATGAATGAATGAATAAATGCTCAGACTGATAAATAAAAGCAGGCTTTGCTTTTATATTATATTATATCTATCTATCTATCTATCTATCTATCTATCTATCTCTCTCTCTCTCTCTCTCTATATATACAGTATATATATATATATATATATATATATATATATATATATATATACAGTATATACACACACACATACATACATACATACATACATACATACATACATATATATTTTTTAATAAATGTGCCCAAATTTCAACATTTCTGTTTTTTTTCCTGTCAAGATGGGGTGCTGAGTGTACATTAATGAGAAATAAAATGAACTTTCTGGATTTTAGCAAATGGCTGCAATGAAACAAAGAGTGAAACATTTAAAGGGGTCTAAATACTTTCTGTACCCACTGTGTATAAATGTATATATATACATATATACCTATACATATACATATATACATATACATATATATATATATACATATATACCTATACATATACATATTCATTCATTATTTGAACCGCTCATCCTGCGTTCCATGTCGCAGGGGTGCTGTATCCCATCCCAGCTGTTGTTGGGCGAGAGGCGGGGTTCCCCCTGGGTCCATCATGGGACCACATATAGAGACACTGAAGCATTCACCCTCTCCCTCACATCTGGACAATCTTAGGGGTTTCCAGTGAAGCTTCTGCATGTTTTTTGGACGGTAGTAGGGAAGAGGAGAACCAAATGCAGACGTGGGGAGAACATGGAGACTCAGCACAGAAAGGGCCCCCTTGTCAGAATTGAAGCGGGGATCACTGCTGTGAATTTACATCATTTGCCTACGATGCAGGATTTTTATTTTTTTTTCAATGAATGTATTTTTTTTAGTTTAACTTTATTACAGATTTGTCACCTTAATGGTTTTTATTTTTGCTATTTCTTTAAAATCTGTATTTTGTGTATATGTCTGTACAGTGTCCTTGAGTACCAAATAAGGCGCCTTAAATAAAAATATATCATTATTATTATTATTATTATTATTATTATTATTGTTCAAAGACCGTTGTGATGGATGTGCCGATTGGGACCGAAATGCTGTCATGTGACGTAAACATACCCTCCGGACGGTCAGACTCTTACCCTGAATGACATCTCCAGGTTCTCTCCGCCCCAAATATCCATCCCCGGATCGTAGCTTCCTATTTCCTCGAAGTAGGTTTTGTCAATGGAGAACAATCCTCCCGCCATGGTGGGGGTTCTACAAGACACACAATGGATTCACACAGGAAACAGCATTACGGCCTCTTCATTCTGCACTTATTAGGACTTACATGTGACTCCGAGGAATATTTAGAGTATAATAAGGCCAATTTGTTTGACAATTGGAAACAAAACCTTGGAGGACTGAAGACTTTCATCTTTTAATGAACCCTGTGTTGAATCCCGCTCCAAAATCAAGAGCATCGTTCGTCGCGTGGTGCAATTTGCATACAGATGATGCAGTGTTTTTATTGTGCGCCGCCCAAAAAAAAAAAATAAATTAAAAAACTCAAGCGTAAGCAAGTTTTATTGGTCTATTTTTAAAATTTAATGGGCTGACACATACACGGGTGTCACTGGATGATTTTATTAGGTGGATGAAAAGAAACTTTCTATTTGCTGATAAAATGTCACCTTCAATGAGGATAAAGCGGATGAAAAAAATAAATGTAATACCGACCATCCGTGTCTTCTCTGTTACATGCTGTCGACTTCAGAGACAAACAAGCCTTATTTTAGACAAGAAACGTCTGTTCTTACCAAAAGTCTTCTCTTCCATTTATTTTGAGTCATTTGGCCTTTCTCGCCATCGAGTCTTAATCAAACAGCAGCACAGGAGCTGGAAGCGAAGTGACGCGCATCGGCTCAGAATTGAAGAGAATAGGCGTTACCTGACGGGCAGCGTCCTGTCACCCTTGCGCCGGTCCATCTCCCGCTGGGGCACCGGGTACCAGCGGAAATTCAGCTTCCAGTTGAACCCGCCGTAGGTCATGTCCGAGCCGGCCATGTACTCGAAGGTCTCGTCGCTGATGACGTCGATGATGGGGCAAACCACGGCGGTCCTACAAAAAAAAACAAAACAAAGAAAAGTACAGAATGAGTCGCCAAATAAAGACGCAGCGACAGATTTGAATATTAGCCACAGTTCAGACCCCCTGGAGCCCCACATCTCTACTGCCATCTACAGGCTGCCTGCCGAAACGGCATTTTCGGTCACATTTTGTTATTGCAAATGTCTCGATGTGAATCTTGAATCCTTCTTCAGGGTTACATTTTGTGCAAACACGTGAGCAATGGGGCAAATTTTCCCCTTTTTTGGCTCCATTCTGCCACTCATTATCCAGTTTGAGAAGATCCTTTTTCCTGATGGCAACGGTCACGCTGCAGGATGTCCACCTCAGGTGGTGCACATCAACTCGCACTCCCAGCCTGTCGGAGTCCTGATGTCCATGAAACCAGACGTTACGTATTTTGAACCCTAATTGAGCCTTTTAGAAAACGGTGAGTTCTTGGTCGTCTGGTTGCTTAGAGTTCTGAGGTGGAAGCTTTTAACGGTCCTTGTGATATTAGTTTATTTTGGTCATTCATTCATGTCTTTTTTAAATTACATGAATACAGTCCCACATTTATCGCGGGGGTAACCGTCCAGAACCAGCCGCGCAAAATGAAAATCCCTAAAGCAGCGACCATATTTTTCCCTTACTTTTTACTGATATTTTTAAGCTTTATGACCCTCTCCGCACTCTCATTAACATTTCCAACACTCTTAAACAAGTGGTGACGTCGATGTGAAATACCAAGGAGAGATGCTGAACGCAAGCTATGCACAGGAGATGCAGAGAATGATGCTGGGCGAATCAAAGGCCATGATACAGAACACCATGCTCGGATTGGTTGCCACCCCAGAAAATGGTTATTTTTCTTATAAAAATAATTGAAATAATAAATAGATGAAAATACATTTATACCACAAAAACCTGTTGTACAGCGGAAAAATCCACGATATGAAATTGTATCGCTGAATTAAAATCCACATTACAATTTTATATTAATTATCCGGATCTTTTATCCATCCATCCATCCATCCATCCATCCATCCATCAATCGTCTGCCGTTTATCCTGCACTAAGGGTCGTGGGGGATGCTGTATCCCATCCCAGCTGTCATCACCCTGGACGCCAGTCAATCACAGGGCCACATAAACAGACAGACAGACAGACAGACAGACAACCATTCACTCACTCAGGAAACCAGAGAACCTGGAGGAAATCCATGCATAAACAGGGAGAACATGCTGTGAGGCTAACCACTGCGCCACCGTGCCGTCCCTGGATTCTTTTATATCACGATCAGAGCAGGCCAAGATATTCCAAAGTCACAGTTCGATGAATATCACACGAACAAAGATTCAAACCTTCGTGATAAATGTATTGGGGGAATGGTTGAACGGTTGTATGTCTCTATATGTGGTCCTCTAATCGATCCAAGGTAAACCCCGCTTCTCAGCCAATGACAGCTGAGATAGACCCAGAGTGACCCTGGGAGCAGGATAAGTGGTATTGATGATGAATGAGTGAATGAATGAATGAATGAATGAATGAATGAATGAATGAATGAATGCTCACACTGTTAAACAAAAGCAAAGTTTGTTTTTGAAGTTCTTTAAACTGACTGACCCACACATCAATTCAATATATTCTCAAAACAACAGCTTCTGCAATCAGCAGCCGGTGTGAAATCAATCTTTTCTGAGTCCTCAAATTTGAAAACGATGAAACTGAAGAAAAACTGACGATTTGCGACCCCGTCAACATCAGCTGTAACTTCAACGCGGAGAGGAGGCAGATTTACTCCGGGCAGCGGGAGGTGACAACGCAAAAAATAATTATCTTTTTCTTTCTGCGACGTCGTGCTCAGATGGAGAGCTCCGTGCTGACACTGTGCAGTCGCATCAATATTCAAATGGGGATCCAGCTCAAGCACCCAGACGTGGGATTGAAGTGAATTTTGATAATGTCAAATTTTATTAAAGTAAAACCAAATTTACGGGACCGGAATAGATAAAAAAGAAAAAGAGATTAAAACAATTCACCGAGCGCTACTCAATCACCAATCCATCGATCTGCGGCCCCTTCGAGCTCCTACCTGTCCTCCTTGATGCGGGCCAGCAGGGGCTCCAGCCAGCCTACGGTGCACTCACAGTGAGCGTCCAGGAAGGTGATCACCTGACCTTTGGTGGCGGCCGCCCCCCTCAGCCGGGCTCTGATGAGACCGGAGCGCTGCTCCATTCTCAAGATCCTCACCGGGACCTCCAGCGTCCGCACGTAGTCGTCCAGCTTCTTCCTCAGGAAGTCTGAGCCAAAACAGAAGTGCAAAATAATTAAAGTCAACCAATTCTTCGCCTGATATATCTTGATGTCTTGATTGTTTGTCAGCTTATCCACTGATATTAATCAACTATCATGACTGCTCTCCGACAATATTGTGCACCAAATGATGATAAACGAATCAAAATCAATTATCAGAGTTTAAATTTAGCTTTCCTGTCCTGCAGAGAAATTATAGTCTTTAAAAACTGTGCACATCGGAGAACAAACCCCCCTCCGATCTGCCAATGCGGCTTTGCCAATTCACTCATTCTGGTCCAGGTATCATAATTCAAGGCTTTGTGATCCTTAATAAAATACATCAAAAATAATTTCCCAAAGAACTCATGTTGGGATGAATTTAGCTAAAACTCATTATGCAATAGCTGTTTGGTCCCATTTAACAATACATACTAATATCGACCGACATCTATGGCTCCTTTCACGTTTGAAATTCTTTCTTATCACCAAATTAGAGAAGTGAGATACCAGTGGCAGCGGCTTAAGAAAAAAAATTTTTAAAAAAAATGTGGGATTATTTCCTTCCAAAGTGTGCGTTTCTGTGTGGAATCAATTGTGGGCCGGTTGTCCACGGCGGAGGATACCAACCGCGCTCGCTGAAATCGTCAACTAGCACGATCTCCACCAGCAAGTGCCTGGGAGAGCGATTGATGACACTGTGAACGGTCCGCAGCAGGGTGCTCCACGCCTCGTTGTGAAACACGATGACGATACTTGTGTTCGGCAGGTCGTCCGGGTACACTTTTGTTTTGCAGCTGGATAAGAGGAAGAGAGAACGTCAGCGGATAGAAATAAAACCGGCTCCCTTACACGGTTGTCAAGGAGCTTTATTACTAACAAATGTAACTTGCAGATTGTTAAAGGTGACTAGTTCCTTTTTCTTCCTGACAATGAAATGAACACTCGGCATCATTAATTTCAGAATAAAAGCACGTCTGAATAATTAGGAAGCACAACACTGATGGACCTCGGCTAAATGATGTCACCATGTTTCACTCCTACACACTATTTCATTGTATCGGAAGCAACAAAGATAATACATGAAAAAGAAAACAACAGGGGCAGAGGCGGGTTACAGCTGCTGGCTCGTGACGCCATCGGCGCAAAAGCATAATCTCCGGAGAATCACATGCGACGTCTCCCAGCAACGTGGAAAATGTGAAAAACTGATTTGACAAGCGATGCCGGAGCGTCCTTGTCTGGACGTGAAAGTCAAAGAGTATGAATGTGGCAGGATTGGGACGGCACACGATGACACTGAATAAAAAATGAGCCTGCATTATAGAGGAGGAGAGATGGACGGCCAGCGGGACACCCTGGGTATCTTTGGGAGGGTGAAAGAAGCCATCCACTCGCTAACCAGTCACTTAAAGTGACAGGAGGAGCCGTCGCCACTCGGCCAGGAGATTGCCATTAAGACACAGAGCTGTTGGCGGCAGCTCATAGTCCCTCTTACCAACCGATGTGACAATTGGAGGGCGGACGGGGGTGGCGTAAGCTTCCCAAGATCCAACATCGATAAATAAACTACACGACTGTGTCATAAACTGTACATCTGCGCATGTAAACAAATGGCTGCGCAACCATACAATGAGCAAATGCAAAAACTGTACATATTTACGATGCATTTACTTTCTGAGGGGAGGATAGAATAACACAGGTAGAAACGATATTCACTTCTGCAGTTCGTGTTTGCCAAACTTTTACATGTTTGCGTTGTCTTGTCAAATTCTCATTTCCACGCCTCGTTCAGTGTTTCATACAAAGTGCGCGCGAAACGTGGCTGCGATGCGTGTTTGGCCCGTGACATCTGACGCCGATTCTTTCTGGCACGCGAACTCTTTTCAGGTGAGCTGCTCTTTTGATTTTTTCTTGACCCGCCCGAACGAGCGATCGTAAGCTACACCTCGCTTCCATCCAAATGCCGGGCTGCACGCACACACACACACACACACACACACACACACACACACACACACACACACACACACACCCCGAGTCATCCGATGCGTGTTGCATCAACAAAGCTCCTGTGATTAGTCCTTTTGTATGTGATGCATTCACTCGGAGGATAACATCTACAGAACTAGGGGAGAGCAGAAAGTATTCTCAGTGCGGGAGTAATATTTCAGTACATTTCATCTGCTGGTGCAGTGCCTTTCATCACTGCCATCGCGTTGAAGCTCTTTTCGCAGGAGAAAGAGTCCCTGCTGCATTGTTAGGTCTGAACGCCAGACATTAAAAGCTAAAAAAAGAACCCGAAAGAAGCAGCGGCCAAAATTTCAGCTCTTTGATCGGGCAACATCGGTACTTTGCGGCGCAGTGAAGATCAAATGTGTCAGAGAATCCTGGGCGTTGTGGCACCAGACTTACTGAAAAAAAAAAAAAAAAACTCCTCATTGTATTTCTGGCCCCAATCTGTTTGTATTCTTCACTCCAACGAACTCAGTGAAGCCGCGGGACCAGTAGAGAAATAGAAACGTTTATTTATACATTAAGAATGCGCACAGGATGACTGAGGCATAACACAAACACAACTATATGTATTCTTGAGCCAGTCAGGCCACAAAAAAAAGGACATACAAGTCAACAAAATACAAACCAAGACAATTTCTCGCTCTCTCTCTCTCACTTGCATCAGTGTCTTATAACCTTTCTCATGATTGTGTTTTTTCCCCACTTGACTTCGGACAAACTCAGGAAGAAGTGGATAATTGTCATTTCCACCTTTGCTGATCTCCACCACGCTTGTTCTTGGTTCATTAGCACCTGAAGCCCCTGTTAGTATCAAATGGCCTGGGTCTTTTTTTTTTTTTTCTTTTGTTTCTAGAGCTAAGAATTCTAGAGCGAGGAATGGCGAAGGAAATACGTTTCCTTCATCCCACCTCTGGGACGCCAAAGACGTTCAGGGAAACGGCGGATGGTCAATGACGCCCGTGTAAATCACGCCTCGACATGATTATGACCTCGAGATGACTGGCATTTCTACGACTTTCCCGCAAACACACGGGCTTTTAATGTAATTACTGACAATATTCATTTCTGCCCTTTCGTTGATTTGCATATTTCTGTCCATCTGGTTCCAGGACTCGTCTGACACTGCTCATAGTCTTTCTTTTTGATTGCCAGCATATGAAAGACAAAATAACGTTTGCTCGACGGCAAAATATTTACTTCGAGCTCCAATTCAACTCCCACAGAATAATTATCATTCAAATAACTATCCGTGCAGTTACGGGATTGTACGTCTTTGCCACAGTTTAAATGATGAGCACGTGAAGACAATCAACATGCTATAGGTGCACAAGAGTTCACAGTATGAGGAAAAAACAAGCCAAGCTTACACACCCATCCAGCCTCACGTCCGGCAAACTCCTGTTGAGTGCAATCATGTCGCTGGCCATCAAGTTGAACTGATTAATCTTAAAGAGCTCCTTCATTTTCTCCTGGTCGTCCTTGGCGATGTTCACCGCCTTGCCCATCTCACCTGGACCTTCGTGGCTCCGGGAGATCACAGCTGTGGCGCGACAAAAGACAAAAAAAAAGAAAAAAAAAACAGAAATGTGTGAGGACGTTTCAATTTGCGTCCGACGTGAGACTCGCTTGTCAACAGGACCTGTTTGTCGAGAAGGAAAAGCGATCAAGTCGCTGGAAATTTGACCTTACGATTGGTTTTCGCAAATGAACTATCGTGAAGGACAGCTGGCAACAGCCAATGATATCAAGCACAATAGTTCAGTCATTAACGTGACAGTTCATGACTGTTATTGAGGGTAAAGTAAGAGAAAGGGTTTCCACTAAGCTCAGGAGTCAGACTGCATTTTTATCATTTCTTCATTTCGCCCAACAATGCATCAGCAAAATCTGCCGGCCCTTTCTTACGTGGAGAAAAGCTGCGCGTATACGTTTCTTCACACTTGAGCAAAATGGTGAAATGTAACAGCGCTCCTACAGACAGTGCATCACCCATCGGCTTAATCTCCCTCCCTGCTGCCGCGGCTCGGGTTGGCTGGGTATTAAGTACAGTGCTGCCTGGCAGCTCTATTTAATTTCCATTTAATCTAATAGTGATTTTCCATCCACTGAGTTGGGAGAACATTTTAATGGTAAAAAAAAAGAAAAAAGAATTTTCCCTAAAAGTTCCAACATTTCCCTTCGCTGTGGCCTCTGACCATTTGGCAGTCAAAAGGCCAGACATATTTGTGTTGCTGCAGCCGTCGCCGCACTGCACCGGCTCCATTAAACAAAGATAAATAACCTCCAATGGATTTATGACAGTGCCCGCGCTTCATTTCGCTCTAATAATCTCTCAGAGCAGAGACAGTGATTTCGATGAAAGGGGGACGCGTAGTTCGCATTAGCTGCATTGCCCCAGGTTAAGAGGATTCCCTACAACCCCTCACGGAAATGGCCCCGGTATCAGCCAACAGTCACCATCAAGTGATTTTCTTTATGGAGCTGCTGACACTCTCCATTTGTGACAGTGGCTTAAAACTACCGGTCACAGCTCAGGAGCTGAGCTGGATGATTGAACAAATTCATCCGTCCATCCACCCTCCTCCACTTCTGTGAGAAGGGGGTCACAGTGGTTATGGAGGCAGCAAGGTCCTCCTGGGGGACTCCAAGGAATTACCCAAGACCAGATAACATGGATAATCCCTCCAGCATGTACGAGTTCTACCACATGGCACCGAGTCAATTGGGATGTGTTCAGAACATGTTCTGGATGCTTCACAGCTCTAGTGGCATAGCTACAGGGTCAATCACTGAACTTTGGCATATGGCGTTTTTGTAGTGGTTAGAACGGTTAGTTATGACAAGGTCTTGCATAGTAAAGAGGTTCAGGGACAAAAGACGATTTGGCTCAAACCAGGCAGGCCGTTCTCCCAACTCAACATTACCCGCATGAAGAACTATGGGGCTACTGGGCGGCGCTTCAACCAGAACACCATCCAGGCACTCCAACAAGGCTGGATAGTCCAGAGGAATATTTAAAGTCAACAGTTTTCACCGGATTCTCACCTTGGACATGCGGTTGCAAGGATGTGACTGTGGAGATGAGTACAACTCACTGGCTGTCACTGCTCCGCCTCACATACTTGATCTTGAGTCCTTCCCCACCAGAAGTGCGAAATTCCGTTTCACACGGATCAGTTCACATACATAGGGTGCTAGCAGGCTACCCCCCCCCAACACACACACACACACACACACACACACACACACACACACATCTGCCTCCCCGCATCCCATATGCCATTGCACAAACCATGCTGCCTTTCCGTGCAGGTGGTGTGTTCACAAAATGGAATGTCTATTTTTGTTTAGACGTCGCCTATAT
>CAAKHD010013574.1:28369-44192 GCA_901007705.1 Fistularia tabacaria | reverse complement strand
GGTTGTTAATCTTTTTAGGGGCGGGCGGGACACGGGCGAAAGAGGGGGGGGGGGTTGTCGGGCGGGGCCTACTGGGGGGTTTTTCTTTTTTTTTTTTTTTTTTTTTTTCACGCAGCGGTGCTTTGCAGGGAGGGGGGTGGTGGGTGGTGTGGGGTGTGCAAGGATATTTTTGCAGAAATTTCTGCAGAAATGGGCCCCTCGTTCGCTTAGAAAAGGAGAAGAAGAAAAAAAAGAGGAAGGGGCTGAAAAAGACCCATTGAGTCACCGTGCGAGGAGATGAGATGAACCCTGCTTCAGAGGTGTCCACTGTGTGTTCGCGTCGTTTTAATGCCAACTAAGACTCTCCAAGAGGTATTGTGCGTTCCCAGCCTCTTTGCCTATCCGTCAACGCACTGTTTCTTTTTCTCCATTTCTAGTTGTGAAGCAGCGTCCTCGTATTTGCTGCTTAATAAAAGCAACCCCCTCCCACTCCCACTCCCACTCCCACCCGTGTTGCCGAAGCGATGGAGGAATCCCTGTCCGCCGTGTGCTGTGTGTTGTATGTGTTTTTGCATACAATGTGCAAACAGTGTTCCCTGATGACATGTATGCGTGCGTGTGTGTTTACGCGGGCCCACCATGCAATGTATCCCATTAATTGGAATGACTTCGTTATGTAATTAAAAGATTTCTCTCCTCATTACAGTCTATTTTGTGTTCCCCACATTTTCGGACCCTTCCTTAAAGAATAAAATCCTTCATAATGTTGAAAATAACGTCAAATGTTGTGAAAAAGAAGCAACCCACGAAGCGCTGTGTTAAAGCAGAATGTAGCCAATCTGCCCTTTTCAACCCGACAAGGAAATTGGCTACATAGCAATTATTCATTTGTTCACATCTAGACATGCATGAGAGCAGTCATACCCCCCCCCCCCCCCCCGGCTTATAAATATTCAGGATCTGAGAAGAAGTTAAGGGGCGAAAAGCAATATTTTCTGTCTGGGTCAGATTGTAAGCCATGCGTTACATCCTTTTTCCATTGGTGGAAGCATCTGTTGGGCTCCGCTCCCGCCTCACCTGGACGCCGTCTCCCCGGGGTGAAACCAGCAGCCTCAGAAATGACATGCCTTGTCAACCCGGGGAGGATGAAGCCACCAGGCAATATGCTGCTGTCTGATTGCCCGTATGAGCCGCGTCCTGAGTTTCTCTAAAATGCCCCTCATTTTCAGTGTGTGCTTCCATTTGGCGATTGGCAGACTGAATTTCTCCGCCGTGTTTCCACAAGTTTGAGACAAAAATTAGCGATGATCAAAGTGGCAGGGATCATTTTTCAGGGGCAACCAACCAGCACACCGTGACTTAAAAAGGGTAAATTCACCCATCATGAGAAGCTATTAGAGTTTCTTAGTTTATCATGGCAATGGAGTGAAAACATGTAAAAGCTGATCAGCGATTATTCTTGATGGAAAATCAAAGCAATCAGATGGATTGATTAATAGCTTGAGGCACGGCTATGATCGCGACGCGGTATTTTCCGTGATTTCTTTCCATCGTTTGAAAATACAACTCGGATCTTCGTCAGCGCTTTTGCTTCCCGTCGCCAGACATCAACCAAGGCGGTGAAAGCTAGGAGTTAGATCTTATAATTGTTTTCCGCTCTGCATGTGGAAGTCTCGTCACATAGTTTAGAAACACGATTCGGGTTTATTTACGTGGTGCATTCGTTTTATATAAATGCCTCTCTGAGTGACAGGCGATCGCTCCCGTGGAGGCCTTAAACGATAACAAGGACTTTTTTTGCAAAGTCCCGCCAATCCGTGCCGTCATTTGTGATTTAAAATTCTACCAAATCGGAATCCAAGTCTAACCGAATACCAAAGCCTGGCTTTCTCCGACACTCCCCGAATTTCACATCGAGCCGAGGAGCATTTCCGATTGTGAGAGAGTTCTACACGTTCTACATGTCATGCTATGTGTTTTTCCTGTGCCGCCTCTGATTGCTTTCATCAGGGAGTTGCTCCCAGGAAAATGCTGCCGCAGTTTAATATCCAGCAGAGAACAATCTTCCGTCTGCAGCTGAACCATTGTTAGTTTATCCCGAGGTGCCACATCCAGATATATTCAGACTGGATTCTCACTGGTCGTTCGGAGCATGTAAGAGATGGAGGCTGTGAAAGCATCTTTCAAGTCAGTGGACTTGCTTTTCAGAGTTTCTTTAAAAGCAGCCAGCAACCCCGGTGATTCCACACACCTGTCACACCAGCGCTCAGAGAGATGTGGGAGATAGCAACTGCGGTCTGACAGCTGTACCTCTGGTGTTCCTGCTGTACACAAACTGATGAGCAGAGCTCGTGAGCAACTTCTACCCTGATAGCGGCCAATGGGCTTTGAGTTCCGCTATTTATACAAAATCAAAACCGCCGTTCCAGTCAAGAGTGTCAGAAATGTGCAGTGTTGGAGCAGCGCACGTGAGAAACAGCAGTGGAGAGACACTTCGGCTTACTTGAGGCCGACATCTGTCCACTTTATGTCTGTGCGCGCCGCAGTCCCAGCATCTGCAGGGTGTTGATTGTGGATTATGAGAGGCTTCAGGTCCTGACTTGCTATCGTGTGATTGGCCGAGGCGGAGAGGTCTAGTCGATCAACTGGATGGTAACTGAAAGCTCCAAATAGCAGTAAGGCAGTCACAGTTATCTCCTCTTTTCACACTTCGTCCTCGCCCTGCCCCATGGTCACCAGGCTTCTACTGGCTGGTATAAAAAGATTGCAAGACTTGATGTTTACGATTTTGGAATTTGGGGGTTTTATGATGAAACGATCCCCTTCTGCAACTCACTTAATGAAATTCATGGCAACCTCATTATGCTCTGTACCTCCATTCTAGGAACATTGTTGTTTCATTACAGTCAAGATTATCATTATTGTTTTGGAATGACACTTTGAAAGAGAATCAAAATTTGAGGACCGGCTGCAAAATGTCGCACATTCCGAGAAACTGATGTTTCGTTTGAAATTAGCGGTATGTTACCAACAACGTAGCGACAACTCATGAAACCAATGTTTTAGAAGTCAACCCGTACACAAAGTAAACATGTTCTGAAGAATGACCCCGTGACTTTTAGCCTGACTGACAGACAGTCAGACCTGCACAATGCACATCCTTGCGGAGAAGAGCCAGCTTATACCAACTGCGTTTCCAGCAAAGGCAATAAAACAAAATAACGGAGAGTTTGCGCAAATGGAGTGTAAATGCAGAGAAACCGTTTGGATCCAAAACGGGATTAAATCAAACATCTAAAAAGTCCAGTTGCTCCCAAGACCCTCTCTGCACTCTCTGATTTACGAAGAAGTGTCGTTTTTAGGATTTAGATTTCTTCAAGGGAATATCTATTCACTTGTACGGATATCTAAGAATGGCTGCGTTTACGGCGGCATGGATTTAGCTCTGCAGGGAGTCGGCACGCCGCTAAACATGCTCCACCTTCCCTCAGTTAGAAGAGAGATTCCAGCTGATTCTTTCAAAGGATGTGAGGATATTTTAACCTTATCTTTCTTCTGCTATTATGTGTATGTTGATTACTGGATGATGGAGGGCACCTCCTTGTTCAGATGAAAGAAAATTTTGCCAAAAGACAACGGGCCATCAGAAATGTCAGGAATGGCCTCCCATGGAGTTGCGGTTTGTTTACATGCTTCCTCCGCTAACCTGGTAAGCGCTTGTGACATGCGGCCTGGCGCTCGGCGTGCACCCTGTCTCGTTGTGTTTAACACGCTGCAAATATGAGACAGACGCGGAGGCAGTAACACAATTGCGGGCGGTGCTCTAGAGATGCGGCGCTGACATGACAGCACCTGTTTCTCGAGGTACGTGACGCCGCCACCCCGGCCAGCAGCGCAGGACACGCGGGTCTCCTGCAGAATGTATGGATGCGCTCTCCACCTCGACAAAACACTGCGATCAGATCACCTATTATCTCTTTTGTTTGTGCATTGACTTAAATGAATGACCGCAAATTGTTGTTTTCATCCCCTCATTTCGATTGCTGCTTTATGAACAGTAGAGAAAACAAATGACCCAAATGTTTTGATACCAGCTGGCAAACACATTAGCAAAAGCAACAAAGTAAAATATATTGTCTTGAAACACACAATGAATACACAGCTGTAATTACGGCATCATTCACGTTGTTGTTCTTATTGCGGTGCACGAGGAAATTAAGCACCAAACTCAGTCTTAGCTCACTTTGCAGTAGCTTTGCTGCAAATGCAGGAACCTACAAATAGTGCAATTAGTCCCTTTCCAAAAAAGATTTCTAGAAAAATGCCAGGACGGGATAATAAAAGAGGAGTAATGTAATATTAAGTGTCGTGAGCTTTTGTAATGAGTAAGTTGCTGAACGAAATAATTCCCTGATGAATTCTATTAATATTTTTACACAACTGACACAAGGCAGTGCCATGACAAATGAGAAGCGTGACCGTCTCATTATTTATTTCAGTCATGCAAATGTTAGCTGAGTGTTCAAGGCGTTAGGATAATAGCTGCGATGATGTGATATTGACCCTGAAATCCATTTCAATTCTTGCATGAACGTGTTTCAGGGTGTATTGACCTTCTAATCACGCAGCTCTCTGGCAGCGACAGCCACGCTTTGCCTAACGAGACAGCGGTCTAATCTCTGGAAGTGAACTATTGGTTCATTTTCAGCGGAAGCCCTCCACGCACACCGTCACCACCGAGGTAAAAAAGGCCACCCCATAAATTACATTACGAAAAGTGGAGTCTAGAGTTGTGTGGTTCATGTGACAAATCCTTCAGAACTTAAAGAATTTTACAATTGAAGATGGCGAGAATTGTTTTCTATTGGTTGGGTGAATGATGGCGGGGCAGACACGCTGTTTCCCACTGAGTCGGTGCAGAGTCCGAGCCATCATTGTCCCCAGGTAAAGCACAAACACCTGTAAAATTCAACGGCCACCAGGTTTCACGCAGTTTAAGTCCATCACCGGTAACTTCTGTGCAAAGAACTCCATAATCCATTCATTTATCTTAATTCCCCCGAGCCCGAGTAACGACACCGGTAGCTGTCGTTCTCTAAATCCACTCTGACTTGTAAATCACATTTTGAACGCATAGGGGTTCGTGGAGCGCGGCCATCAATAATGTATGGCAAGTGAGGGGCGTAAAAATCCTTCAACCGACTCTCATTACCACTACATTTTCCTTGTGTGTATGAATACGGTCGTGCTGCTACACGAGGTGCCTACAAGGAGGCTCGAAAACCTGGAAAAGGAAGCTGGTGCAAAAGGCTGGTGTGTTCCTTAATGAGGAAAACACCTTTTGTTTTTCGTTAATTCCAGAACTCGCCTCAGTGTCGTTTGTCTTGGTGGGGCTTCGCAGACAAACGCAATCTCACTCCGTCGAGTGCAATTGCGGCTCGTTTCTCTGCGGGCAAAGTAAAAGAGGTCGAAAGTTTTCATTTCCTCCCTCATTGGTTCAGATGGGTGAGAATTAGATTCCCCTCTGTCTTGTGACACCAGAAATAGAAAACATTTCCTGCGGTGACCGTGTTATCTGTTTGTTGCCACTGTGGGAATTCTCTTTCTTAGAAAGTTTGGAAATAGGAAGTTTCACATTTCAGGCTGCCGTAACATGAACACACGCTGAGTGATTTGCGATGTTTTTTTCAACATATCCAAGATCATTCGAACAGCAAGCATTTTTAGCCTTCATTGCAATTTCATTCTTGCAAATTTTGAAATTTTACTTCCCCTCGAAAATTGACTTTGAACCAAACGTGCCCGCAGATTTTGCTCTCCGGCTTTGACTGGCATTTTTTTCCGGCCCGTGAGAAGACCTAAGACCACGTCCGCTGTCCCGATCAAAATCCTGATCATCGTCGTCATCACACGAGAATAGTTCTTCAAGTCCCCCCTCACCCACACACACACTCTTGACTGAACAAAGATAAACTGATGAGAAGCGTTCTCCTCAGACATGACTGGAGAAATCAGCGCTGACAGGTTGGACCTGTCTGCCAAGTAGCAGTTTCCTGCCTGCCTATGTGGCGCAATCCCGTGCCCCAGCTGTCAGCTACGCTCAGTCACAGCGCCAGTAATGAAGCACCTTCGGCTAAGCCATCCTTTACCGCTACATACAGTACGTCCACTAAGATCATTCTCTTCAAGCCCAGTTCCTTTACTGTAGTCAACCTATGATTAATGCATGATGAAGCCGTTTTCTACACCGCAGCCACTGCATGCATCACAATATCTGCCGCGATCTTACCCGCAGCTGAGAGTCATTATTGGGTGCCATTTACTGAGGTTTCTGCGGTAACACGTGCAAACTCGGAAGCACAGAGCTCGGAAAGTATACTGTCTCCATGTAGCCCGGGCAAAAGATTTAATCCGATGTGCCAGCTGAGCAAAGTGTCCTGTGTTTCCGATCTGATGATATACCTTGGGAATTCATGCTTAATGGTGCACCTCCCGTTTCTGTCACAGCTCATGAAAGTAAGCCTGGATACTGTATGATAAAACCTCTACAGGGTCATGACTTATTGAGCTTCCTCAAATTGCTTCTCGTGGTGCTGGAAGCTGTTTCTCCCTCGGGCCCGGCTCCATTATCGCCCAGCTCTGTCTGCAGGTGCCACACAGTCAAAACACTGACATCCTCCAGTGATACCTCCAGAGAAAACCATTACACTGGCTGCTTTTAACAATAAAACATTTTTTTTTTTAAATTATTAAAATTAGAAATCGATAAATGATAAAAACTATCCTCACTCAGATGATTGGAGGAAGAGAAGCATTGTAAGTAACCAACAACCGTGGTTTTGTGTTGGCAGCCCTGTCTTTGTGCAGAGCAGCGACTCCTCCTTGTCAACCGCTCAAACAGAGGCATCATATTTTAAGAAGGACAGGAGAAACTCGGCGGGTAAAGATAAGCCCTGGCATTGACGGAGCAGATCTATCAAAAAGGAGAGGAGTTTGGTCAAAAAAAAGAGACCGAGGAGAGGGTAACGCATTGGAAAGAGTAGAAAGTTAAAGCAGCTTGAGTCAGAGGATGTGACTTCTAAAATGTCACGTTATGTGAATGACGTTATCTGAGCATGGGAGAAAAGAGCATAAATCGCTCCACGACGAAATCGCCCACTTCACAAACTGTGACTTCACAGCCGCTGAACAGGATGATGTTCACAAATGTCACCGATTCATCAAAAAAATCATGCAGCGATGGCAGCAGTGAAACTAAACCAGGACACTTTCACGGTATTTATTCTTCAACTCGTAATTTGAGGGTGAGATACTTGTTGCCGTTTCTCGGTTCGATATCTAAATGCAAAAATAATTCAAAAGAAGATGGCTTTCGGAAATAAGCACCACCGATAATGCAACATCCCCCCCTTTTTTTTTTCAGCCGTCTTTTGTTTCGGCTGGAGGTGCAGTTCTGCGGCAAGCACATCCATTTTTCCCCCTTTTTTCACACAGTTATCTCTGCCCATGTGTGTCTGAGACACCTTTTTCTTCATGTGCTTATACTCTGCGAGGGTCAGCCTCACAAGTGCGTGAAATGACAACCCCGGCCTAGCGGAGCCACACCTTGCGACGCAGCGGCTGTCACAGAGGATCAGCATCCAGCCTGCCACACTCCAGGAGCCACTGTTTCAAAAGACCTCTGCGGTTCTGCTGTCCTTCCTGCTTATTCTTACAAATGAAAGGTCAGCCGCTTCACGTGAACAATAAGCCCTTGACAATTTTATTATGTCACCTCGCGTCGCCTCAGGTTTACCGTGTGTTTTTTTTCCTGTTGGAAATCATTCTTTTTTGAAATAGATAATAGTTCCCCCAGAGAACCCGACATAATCTCCCCACCATTTTTCAACGAATACACTTGTTTTGAGTAGCTCCTATTTGAAGTCATAAATGAGCTACAAAAAGGAAAAAAAAAAAAGCACTTGAAACTAAAGTGCCAGTCATTCAGTACAGCACTTTAGGTTTAGTTAGGAGTGTAATACCTAAGATTTGATGCCCGGAGATCTGCCGCGTCATTGAACTTGAAATAAATTTTTATTGACAATATTTCTTGTCTCATGAGGTCGATGTCTTTTTTTTCTGTTGATAACGAATGACAGGCTGATCACCAATGATGCCCTGACAATGCACGCGCACCTACATGGCAACAAAGGATGATTCTTTCTGACGAATTTTAACGGACCAGCAAAACAGAGGCTCTTTAGGCCATTATTTGATCAGTAACATAAGTGTTGGGGGGTCACGTTGTGGGGCCGCTGGGGGGGTCGGATTTACACGGTCAGCGGGTGACACCACTCTTCTATAAACCCCTCGACAGACTTTGACAGACTTTTTTGGCGCACCTTTGTGAACTGCTGATGAAATATTGGTAGGCTCAAGGAAGGACTGGTCGACGGTAGCCTGGCAGTTAGTCGACCACAGATTTATCCCTTGTTGATAGACAGTTACATTCCCCTAGGAGTGTCCAGATGACGTCTTTAGTGTCTTTTTTGTTTTAAAGTTGTTTTAGAAATATGATAAGGATAATTACATCAACAGTAATGTGCACAATAAACATTAAATAACAAACGTTAAACCAAAAAGCATGAAGGGCACGTAGGTACAATCCACTGGTCGCTCTTCTCTTTGAGGAGAACCAAAAGAAAGATTTGAGATTGGGATGAAGACACATTCAAGTGCGGCAGTTCCTCTTGAGATATGACCGGCCAGGGACTGTCAGTCTCCATCTTCACAGGATCTGAGCTAAAAGAAACAAAAACAACACCATTGTAAAGGGGAAACCTGAGTAGGTTTTTTTTTGGGTTTTTTTGAGATCATCTATGCGGCTTCTCGCGTTGCCACATGAGGGGTTTGATCCGGGAGCCTCGCACCTGGCCAGTGTTAGAGATGCTTTGATCTAATTCTCTGCTCGCTTTCCCCTCTTTGTAAACATTAACAGCCCACTGCTTCCTTTGAGATGACATTGATTAGTGGAAAATAGGAGTGTCTTTGACAGATTCTGAGTTGTATGGATTTTCATTTTTTTTTTTTTTTTTTTTTTGTTACAGTACAGACACAGGCTACGATTCTCAGGCACCGATTGGTGCAGAATAAAAAAGAGAGAGACGACAAAATAAGACGCCGGGCCACAATGACCGTTCAGAGGAACCGAAGGCACCTATTTCCACAGGAAGACCGATTTACTAATTGATATTAGATGTCATTTGCTGTTTTGATAATGATGTGGGTCTTAAAAGAGCTCCCACATCAGTGCAAAACCTCCCGCAGGTGTTGAATCGAACAGGCATATGGAGCCTGCAGGAGGCTTCATATTCCAAATCATTCAGAGGCACTTCACGCCCTGCTGATGGATGGCTCGCTGCCACCCTGTATTTCCACTTGTTTGTCCATGGTTTCCACTCCCCAAACATGTATGTCTGCACTATTCAAATATATGTTTTGAAACAATGGAGTTTGGAATACATTATCTGGGTCCGACTGTTGACGAAACTCCAGTTAACACTGGAGTTTTGTCAACAGTCATCGGGCGAGAATAACTCCACAGACCATCCACGTTCCCTGCAGATGATGTCTGTTTCTCTGTTCTAATTTTTGCCAGAAGCTCGGTGTTCCCATTCTGAAACCTAACCTGCTCCGAGAGAAACCGTTTAGGGGTCAAGGACAAGGTAAAGTGGAGGTCGGATAAGTGTGTGGATGATTGCTACCTCTGGCCTTACAGGACCGGCCAGGTGTAGATGCCCGTCGCTGCTGTTCAAAAGGCTGCGAGAGCGCCGTTGCGGTCATTAATCCGGACTCTGCCGGATAAGACAATCTCAGCAGCTGCAGCTGCTGTGAAACCATTTGAGTGCGACTCCACCGACTCCAACTCTGACCTCCTCCTCTCTGCCATTTGCAGAATTGATCATATCCCTTGACAACGCCTCGGGCCTTCGCTGCACCAGCGTTACCTTTAATTTCTCCTCTCATCACGAATTCATCGATGGAGTATGCTCCGGTGTCTGACACGGAGCGCCTGGCCCGTCTGTGTCCTCTTTCAAATCGCTAGAAGTCATAGCTTCGAAAGTTTCACGCATTAATCTTTTTTTTTTTTTTCATGGACAAGAATTCATTTGTATTTCTAACCACTTTATTTTTTTTTGTAACTTCTTATTTAATATGCCGGTCTTCCCCCCGGGAAATCTTTCCACTCGGGTCTGTCAACCTCTCAAGTATGAAATGACACGGATGAATCGAGTGTGACATATTGTCAGAGGGAAGTATTGAATCAGCATTGAATCTAAATTGGAAAGTGACACTGAAACACATTTGAAGGCAGCAGATACTGTACGTTCCACAACTCACAATGAAACAGCAGCCACGTCCGTCTAAAACCCTTTTTTTTTCAAAGGTTAAAAAGCAAACAGTTAAAATAAGTGCAACTTAACCATGCATAATATATATATATATATATATATATATAATATATAAAGAATTATGTATGTTTTATATACTTCTTGAATGTTGAAATAAGCCTGGGATTTAAAAAATCTATACACACAGATCAAGAAATGCAAACTTTTATCTCATCCTAGAAATTCAATGCGGATTCACCTGACAGTATTAATGGCCACCTGCACAAAATACCTGTAAATTTAAGATAATTGCTATTTTCTTTAAGAAGTCAAGCGTCGCTGTAGAATAAAGAAGAGAATAAAAGATTCAAATATCAAATGAGGATAAGATTTTAGGCTTGGAAAAAACATAAAAATAACTCAAATGGATTTCACGTAAATACAGATTTTTTTTTTTTTTTTTGGCTTTTTGTGACCATAATGAGCAACATATTGTAACTGACTGGATGGAGTGGGTGACATGGTTGGGAAATATCCTCTCAGGTTCGGAATTCCACACCGCTGATGTTCTCCGTGCTACTTTGAGCCATTCATTCATTCAGTCAGTCATTCTTTTTTTTTTCCTGCTTATCCCGCACTTAGGCGCCAGCCTATCCCAGCTGTCATTGGGCGAGAAGAGGGGTTCACACGGGACCGATCATACATGCAACCATTCACTCTGTCTTTCACATATCTGGACTTTTTAGGCTCTTCACTGAACCTCCTGCATGTTTTTGGACAGTAGGAAGAAACCGGAGAAACCCGTGGAAACCCACGCAGACACGGGGTGGAAATGGAAAAAGGCCCCCTTTCAGAAATCGGATACCCGGGGTTCTCTTGACATGAGGCAGCAGCACTAACCACTGCATCGCCTTGCCGCCCAACTTTTGTCTGCACTTGAATATAGAGCTCAAAAGCGTCCTGCATATCTGTTTCCTGTGCATTGTCAGAGTTTTTATTCCAGAGATTTGCAGCAAAGCCGGAATCATCTGAAATATTCTGACCCCTTGAGCAATGCATGGAGGAAGACTGTCAGGTTTACAGGAGACTGAGACTGAGTCACAGGGTCAAACAAAACACTAACATCTCCAGAAAGCAGAAGTAAACAAGCGGAGGAGTCCCTTATGCAATTAATAAACAAAAGACTCGGCAAGTTGGATGGGCCGTGAGAGCTGCGGGGAGATCTCAGACCGAGGCTGTTCGGATTGAAACCAAACTTCAACTGATGGAAAAAGTACTGAGGACAACTTTTCCCGAGAAAAATAAGAAACGTCACAAAGAAATACATAAGAACGTGCACCTTGATTGTTTTTCTGGAGACGATCGCTGCAGGGAAGTCGCATTTGTTCCCGGCTGGAAAAAAACAGCACCGCATGCGACCGAACGGGGTCTTATGTGACAGCAATGGGAATTATCCCAGGTATCAGAACAGAGCATTTCCTTCCTCAGGGTTCGGTCGCTGAAACCAATTTGCCGAGACGATAATGTAGCTTTATGTCTTGGTCTCTCTCTCTCTCTCTCTCTCTCTCTCTCTCTCTCTCTCTCTCTCTCTCTCTCTCTCTCTCTCTCTCTGGTTCAGGAGGTTTTCTTTTTTTTTTCTCATTTTGGGAACGATTACTCTGACTCCCCGGTGCAGGACGTTGAAATCTTATCCTGTTTTCCCCATTACATAGAAATAATTTGGATTTACTGTTATTCTAAATTTGAACATGTCGAATGCATTTCGGTGGACTGGGTCCTTGTTTTGTTCTAATAAAATATTTTCCAGTTCTCAAATAATCTGAATTATTCAAGTGGTGAATTGTTTAAGTCTTGCTCTCATCTTACTTATGATATATTTTTCATATTGTTTATGCAACCGCACTCTCTCTCACTCACCATGCGTTTCTGGGTAGTTGTCCCACGAGTGTAAGTAGGTCATGAAAATTCGTATTTCTGGTATATCTTAATTTCAGAGGATAAAGCTGCAGAAACTGTTGCTACAATCAGGCTCTGGATTCCCAATTCAAGCTCAAATACCCAAAATGAACTCCTGCAGCCACCGCTCACACCGGCCCCTGCAGTTTTCATTTATGAGGCAGAATTCAAATCAATGTGTATGAATCCATGTGATTTTCCACTGCTGTGCACAGTGACCCACACCCCGTCACGTGTCGGGTACCGCTGAGAGCAAACAGCAGCGCCAGTGTTTCACCAAGCGACTGTTCCAATATACCAGATTGATCGCGGCACAAAAGAGTCCTCGTGTCTTGCAGAAATCTGAACTTGCCAGATTGAACCGGCTCAGCACAGAGACCCGGAGCTGACAAACACCGAGAGGCTGTATCGGTCCCCGTCGGAGAGACCCAGGGGCAGGGGGGAAAGAAAGTAGCGCACTGACCCCCCCCAACACACTTTCATCACCCTGTGCACATCAGTGTCCCAAAACAGGCAGCCTCGGGGCGGGGGGGCCCTCTTCATTATATGCCAGACATGGGCATTACTTTGTCTGGTTATTTGAAAGATTATTGGAGAGGCAAATTGGTTTCCAGAGGCTTTTGCTAAAAATAGATAATTCACTGTGGTGCCGTGCCATGTTGGGTTATTTTTACGCAGCGGATGTGATGCACGGGGAGCATCCACGACACGAAATGGATGAAAGCGAGATGAAAAGAGGATGATAATTTGCCACCTCCTTTAATCTTGGCTAATCTATGGTGATAACAAAAGCATCTCAAAAGCAGTGAGGGGAAATAAACTTTCCTCGAGCCATGAATTTGTACGGCCATTCTTACTGTTAATGCCATCTGACAGCTAAGTGACAGCAGTCACCCCTGAGGCCCTGAAGCAATGGGCATATAGGGGTTATTGAACTCCAAGAACTCTCAAAGCACACACACACAAACACGCACACACACACCCTTTATCACACAGCCTAACACACAACCAGTTGTCTGAAACTATGATGGGTTATGACAAAGATTCTGGAACTATATGACAACCTGTCTCTACTATGAAGTCTATTTTCGATGGTCAGCCGCTGATGGATGAAAGCCCAGGAAACTACAGGTGACATTTAAAAATGGAAGAAGTGAATGCGTCAAGTGACAGCTTTCAAAAAGGTAGACAGTGGGATCTGTCCTTCAGAAGCGGGGAAAGGGTTGGATCTGTACCTTTCACCGGTTTTCTCATTATCGATCCCTCCAGTCGCCACTCCTCTCCGGTCCCTCGGTGTCTCTCCCCCCGCCTGTTTTAGCGGCGGCGATGTCAAAACACAACAGCTGCATCTCCGCGCCCACCGGGCTCCACCACCTGGCTCTGTACACACAAATTAAAAGTCTCCCACATGAGCTGCCCGCGCACACCCTCCATATTATCGAAGCTGCCGAGACATCACGCAAAATCTAGCCGTTGTTTTCCTAATCAGCGCCTGACGGACCGCTCGGGGCTAAGAGGAACATAAATTGAACTCGAATAAAACCCATAAATGTGATCATGTGTTTACTGAGGAGTGATGGGACTCGATGGCAGCGCACATAGCAACACGGCCAACGGAGAAAAAAGAAATGGGCGACACATGAATGATGGCGGAGCCGCTGTAGCGCATATGCACTGTGATTAACTTTGCCATTAACAAGAAGCACATTCGGGTGAGCTGACTTATTGTGTCCCATTTGACAATAAAAGCCGCTCATCCTCCCTGATGACTTTTGCAAAAAAAAAAAAAAAAAAAAGAGTCTGTCAAAGACCAAGCTGAAAAATTTTCAGCATCTCATTGTAGGCGAACAGAGATGACGCCCTCCCCCGCTCGCCGATGACAGACGTGCACGCTGCGACTCAGTTAGGGCTCATAATCCCCTCTTGATTTGCTGGTGTCTAATTTCAGAAGCTCTTCTCTAAACACCCCTTTGTGGATACTGCTAGACTGGAGATCCGAAGGCGAGCAGGAGAACAACTGCCGAATAAGCAGGTGTCAGTGACATCATGAGGCTGAATATAGGAACTGATAATTACATTTTGTGCTATTAAAAGCCCAGTGTGTAATTATAAGAACACTTCCTGAATTACAGAGGTCAGGGTTGCAGACTACCAAGAAACTTGGTTAGGTGGAGCTAGCACCACGTGACATATCAACACACCTGTCACTGAACGTATGAAGGCCATGCTGGGTATGCACTCCAGTTTGTCATTCGGACTTTTTGTACCAATAAAATGTCAGGTCTAGAGTTTGTTGCAGAGTTTTTTGCAAGGTGTGTTGCGTGTCTAGAAATCAATGGTAACTAAATTACTTCATTAAAGAGAGGGCAAAACAGAATGGCGATGGGTTAAATGTGTAAATTGGAATAAGCCTTATTTTACCATTTGGTTTTTGTTGCTTTATTGAATACATATTCTCCAATTCAAATCTAACAATAAATATAAACGAATAGACATCTGCAGTGTACGTCATGGTTTGAATAATGCACATGGGTTCGAGTGGCTGATTGTGTTTCTCTGAATCAGGGGGATATTTCCTCTTTTCATTCAAAGTGAAACATTTTGAAGAATTTCATTTTACTTGAATGCAAACCGGAGAGTTCCTTCTTTCTTTGCGTAAAATCAATTCTCACTTAAACAATAAAACTACTTCTACAGCCACTGCATAATGCAGTACTTCTGCAGAAAAACATTAAAAGGATGAATAAAAGCCCATGATAGGAAGAAGCAGAAATAGAGAATGAACACATTGTGAAAGTTGAATTTAATGAGACACTGGGTCTTCTTTAGTCACAGGTATAAAAATCAAAATGCTTTATTTTGATTTAATCATTTTCCAACTGTATTTCATCTAATGAGGCTTTAATTGTTCCCCCCCTTAGATAACATCTGTGCTCTGAATCTAAAATATATCTGAAAATGCATCATCAAACATACAAAACGCCCCTGTCTATGCAACATCTGAACAACCAGCAAGAGACTGTGGAGCTGAGCGCGCTCCCATTTTTCACCACTGAGGCCATAAATAGCTGCGAGCCCAGTATACTGCGGTTTTCCTCGCAGGATATCGGGGTGACATGCTGCATGGTTTGACAACTGTCACATCACATTAGGCTTTGAACACAAGCTTTGGTTGCTGGCAAGCCGCACAGATCTGACAGAAGGTAAATGACACTTTGAAATTCACGTTTGAGTAGCCAGGACACTGGAATGTAATCTGAGAGCTGTTCAATAAATATTCAGCGGAGGCATCAGTCTCTCTCGAGATGTGATTTTGTGCTATCAAATCCAAACATGCAAGAATTATAAATTGCTGTTCGAATGACTTGTTTCCCATCAGCTGATCATATATATATATATATACTGTATATATATATATATATATATATATATATATGAGCCCATTGACTCCCCTTCGCTTTCCATCTTGCGCAGTAATAAATCGTCTGCATAGAAATAAGTTTTCTGATAGATTGGGG
>CAAKHD010013574.1:0-25992 GCA_901007705.1 Fistularia tabacaria | reverse complement strand
AAAAAAAAAAAAAAAAAAAAAAAAAAAAAAAAAAAAAAAAAAAAAATAAAAAAAAAAAAAAAAAAAAAAAAAAAAAGAAAAAAAAAAAAAAAAATAGATAGGGAGGGGGGGGGGGGGGGGGGGGGTGGGTGGGTGGGTGGATGGATGGATGGATGGATAGATAGATAGATAGATAGATAGATAGATAGATAGATAGATAGATAGATAGATAGATAGATAGATAGATAGATAGATAGATAGACATGCACACACATATATTTATGCATATAAAGATACATGCAGTATATAGATACATGTTTGCATGCATAGAATGAAACAATGAAACAGAGTGTATGATGTTAGTGTCAGTCTGTAGTTGCCTTTCTTTGCTGGTTTCTGGATGGCTGCTCACTCCAGGCCGTCCTTTGGCTAAGCCGTACCATCAGGCTCTCTGTCATGCTGTCCCTCCATGCTTGACTCTATTTTTCTCACCGGGACCATCCACTTTTCCAGCCTCACCAGTGGTCTGTTGATTCTACATTTCTGCAAGGATTGATTACCTCACACCCGCAGAGTATATGTCAAAAAAACATCACATTGCACATGTGAAGGTTTTTGTTCATCTCAAAGGATCATGCTGATCATGATGTCACTGACAAGTTTCATGCCAAGTTGATCCAAGATGAGATAGACTGGTGTATCGGTTTGGACACCGAGAGTTGACCAGCCTGCAACAGATGTAGCAGGAATTTAAATACATTTTGTACCTTTCGCCGAATATCAGTTTGACCTATATTTTAAGTTCACAGATATTTGGGAGCTTATAAGAGATGCCCTCAGTGCTCCGATGCCTACGTTGTGCCAGCTGGAATCATGAGTCGGAAAGTTGTTGTGCCTCGAACATCTTTACTGATAAAAAAAAAGGATAGAAAAATAAACTTTATCTGACCTGTGTTAAACATCTGCTTGTTGTAAAGTGCCAAGACCACAGCTGATATATGTTATAAATACGCATGCACGTGGTACGTGTTGTGCTGCACTGTCGTTTTGGAGGGGTTTAAATCAAACATGACCGAAAGCGCTTGGAGAGAGAGCCAAGTTGTTAAAAAGGCATATAACAGTTCTTTTTATTTTCTTTTGACAAAAAGAACAGCACATTATAGACCTTTCTGGGAAAATGTGTGTGTTAGGTTGCAGACAATGTAAGGGAATGTGATGCGTTAAATGTATTGTTCCCACTCACCGTCGGTCATGCAAAAACTTCCTCCAACGCTTGTGACATAATCCTGAATATTCCAAATGAAGTCGCGTCAGCTTTACATTCTCTTACACAGTACACACCTCATTGAGATTTGGGATCCGCCATTAGCTTCAGATATACTTACCGTGTTACCATTTCTGAAATTTTCTGGCAAACTTGTATACATTTGTGCAATGAAGTAGAACTGCTCTGAAGAACTCTGAACTCTATTTCTTAGGAAATGTAACGGAGGATACACTTTTACCATGAGACTGGTCTGTGAATAATGCATCACGTAGCTTTTCAGTAAAGTTGGCACATTCGGGGAGTCTGATCGGCGGGAACAGCCTCATTTCAATGACTTCGCTTCAACTCTCTACACTCGTATCCTTCAAAATATGTGTGTATTTTCATCTTATTTCACATCAGTGATCACAAAATATTTTAAAATGAGCTGAGGGTCTTTATTTCTGGTCAGTGATTAAGGGATGTCATTACAGAGGCATCTGTTACCCAAATGACTAAGCATTACTGGTAAATACTGCTATTGAGTGGGTGAAAAAAAGATGTTGGAGTGGCAACATTTAACATGACTCCTGGCAACCTCATAAACACTGCACAAAATGGCACTGTGTGTCCATTCTAAAGATATCTAAAAGGTCTATCAATTCCCCTAAATCCTTTCGTATGATGAACTTTATTTCATCTTGAGTCGGTGAAGTGAGAATTAAATGCACGAAGGCAAGACCTTGAAAAACAACTCAGCAATGCTCTTTTAATTAAATGCCTGTCTGAAGTCTGACAGGACAGACTTGTGGTATCAGACCCCTGAGAAACGGCACAAAAGAACTGCTCCATGTGTGAAGTCAACAGGACTGCAGCAGCCTAAATGAGAGTCGGTGGGGAGATGGCTCCGGCCCAACTGTTTCCTGGAGATAAGGGGGAACTGAGCATTTGGAATAGAGCAAATTAAATAAGTCAAGCAAACAGCAAATGACAGTTCGACATGATATCTAATTAACAATCGGGAATTTCCAGATGCAGGCACGCTTAAAATTGTCCAATTTGGATGAAATGTAGCAACAAGCAACTGTAAAATCACCTATATTCATGGTGTGTTTTCACTGCTGGAAAGGAACGCCAGTTATTTCTCGAGACCTATTTTTCTGATGTTTTTTTGATAACTTGTTTTGCGATAGAAGCGAAAGCAGAATAGTATGGGGGAAAGAAATAGTTTCATAATTTTATGCAACTGACATAAAATAAAAATACCACCTTTATCAATGATTCACCTACGATTCTATATTGTTATACTCAAATGTATCCCACACTTGCCCTACTGTTTTATTCATGGTCAAGAAGACAGACATGATTTTTAATTTATATCAAATTTTCCCTGTTTGATATGCATGTTGCCAGAACAAGAGCACCCTCTTAGTGCCTCCTTCAGTATGCAGCCTGTGCCCAGGAAGACTAAACAAATATGCTATGATTGCACTTTGATTTTTCGTACGAAGATAGATAGAAAAACCAACCTCAGCAGGGACGGTGCTTGAAGAACAACATGTGATCTGTTATCATATTCCAGGGGCAGCTTCTGCTTCAGGCACTGATTTAATGAAATACCCCACATGTCAGTGACTTAAAATGGAGAGAATTTTTGCATGAAGCCCCCCCACCCACCTGAGCTGCAGCCCAGAGGTGATTATTTTTGTGACTTGGCACAGGGTCGCTATCAGGTTTTTGCAATTTGGGTCATGTATGGAAAATTCTGCATACTCATTACAGTTTGGGAGCAGGTGCTTTGAGCAAACTGAGTAATCTAATGCTGTGTCAGTCATCTCATCTGAGAGGACAATGGTTCTGCCCAACTCTTTAGGAGGCAGGAGGTGATGAAAGTCAGCATTGAATGTGT
This sequence comes from Fistularia tabacaria, assembly GCA_901007705.1. Taxonomy (NCBI): domain Eukaryota; kingdom Metazoa; phylum Chordata; class Actinopteri; order Syngnathiformes; family Fistulariidae; genus Fistularia; species Fistularia tabacaria. The sequence goes on along the minus strand of CAAKHD010013574.1, from coordinate 22,858 downwards.
GTTCAAAATATGCCCCGGGGATCTGTAAATAGATCCGGAGAGAGAAAATATTACACACACACACACACACACACACACACACACACACACACACACACACACACACAGACATTTATATATGTGTGTGTGTGTGTGTGTGTGTGTGTGTGTGTGTGTGTGTGTGTGTATGTATGTACACACACGCGTATATGAATGTTTGTATCTATATATATACAGAAATATACATATATAGATAGATCGATAAATAAACACTGTAGATGTGTGATAAATCCAATAATGAAGTCGGCAGAAAGGTCTGACAGTCTGAAGCTGAAAGCTTATTGTTGAATTCTATGATAGCATACTTGAAAAAGATTTTCAAGTTTGAAAATCCTATCAATCCTATCAATTCCTATCAAGTTTATTTTATTTGATCCAATTTTATTTTATTTTTCTCCATCCATTTTTCAATCCCGCCTGCTTATCCAGGACAGCGTTTCCATGGCAACAGACTGAGTAAGTTAACCCAGACATCCCTGTCCCAAGTGACTCCAGGTGGACCCAAGGGCAGTTCAAGGCCAGACAAGATGTTAAATCTCCTCAGCATACTTTCGGTCGACCACTGAGCCTCATGCCTGTTGGACGTGAACCACTCTAACTGGAAGACCGAATCCTTGGGAAGAGCAGTTCACCTCCAAATACACGAGCTGCTCACTCTATCTGTGAGGCTAAGCCCTGACACCCAGCAGAAGAGACTCATTGTAGCCGCAGTCTCATTCTTTCGTTGACTACCCACAGCCCGTGATCACTGATGTGAGTTGAAACCTCAATAGACTTGTAAATAAAGAGATTGGCTTTCCTTCTGTGCGCTTTCATCGGTACAAGGTCTCCTGTGGCCCCCGCGTCACCGATGGCAAACTTATTTGCCTGTCCGACTGAAGTTCACCCATTTGTGATCACGACCCCGTGAGATTTCGGCACCTTCACTCAGGGGTGCAACTTATTTCCGACCCGGAATGAGCATCCCATGGCTTTCTGGCTGTGAGGTGAGGCCTTTAATTTGAAAGCGCGACTGGGAGAATCCCCTTTTCTCAAAGTGGGAACCACCACCCTTGTCCATCCAGATATTGTCTCCTCAACCTCTATGCTGCATTGTCCAGGGACCTCAGCATCACGAGACAAATGGCATCTATCATCAATGTATATTCTGTGTAATATTGATATTGATTTATAATAAAATAAGTAATGTGGTTGTGTTCTCACACTAAACTTTAAGCAAAATGTTTTGTTCTCTTGTGGCTGGAATGCTCAGCCCGCCATGTCTAATTGATATCGCCAGATGTTTAGATGCGTCCTCGTGTGTTACAGAATTAGTCCTCTTGCATAACAGATGTCAAATGATTCCTCTGACTGAGCATTTTTTTCTTTTTTTTTTGAAGAAATAGCTTCAGTTCGTTGGGTACTGAAGGGATTCATCGAGGTGTGCCGAACCAGCCACGGCTGCCTCATTTTACAGCACACTGCCCACTGAACCCCCTTTGGGATGTGTGTCAGCCATTCAACACCTGATGTTTATTCCCCATCTGATCTCAGCAGTTTTTCAAAACAACTATGCTCAGTTCGACGCCACTTCAGCCCAAAAATTCTCCTAATTGGGAGTGTTTATCTTGTGCCTATTTGCATTGTGCCAGGACAACCCACACACATTGTGATTCCTAAACTATTGTGAGTATCATTATCTCCACAGAGTCAATCTGCCTGATTGACGGGCAGGATATTACGCACAGACAAATGAGCACTGTAATAGCTAATTGACTGCTCATTCATGTCCTGAACACAATGTTCTGTGAAGACAGCGGGGGTATAACAATGATTCCGGCAGTGGGCAATTCAATGTGCATATCGATCCTGTGTGGGTTTTTTTTACCCTTCCTTTGGGAAAGACAAAGTCCCGTACTGTTCCTTGGAGATAGGACTCCTATCAGACGAGTTTAAATAGTTTGCACTCTTGAAAGCGGTCTATGTTTCAAACTAATCTTGCCTGAGTCGTGTGTTGAGTGTAGTTAAAAGCTTTACTGATCCAGAGATTACGCCGCAGCCCACTTGGTCGTCGATGAGATAAGCTGAAAAAATCCTTTGGCTCAAATGTTCGTCTGAGCATCAGAGCATTACTTCTTATTACTATCGTATTTGTCGCCGACATGGTGATAAACACATGTTTTATTAAACCTGTGGAATTTATATTGCTATGATATGTGGTTATGTAAGTGTAATATTTGAATGCCTCCAGTTCGAAATGCAGACGTATTAAATCGCTTTGAAAAAAACGCATGGAGGAATCATTCATTTTGATTATGCAACAGATGACGATGACCAATTGAAAAGGCATTCAATTTAGATGAAAATTGCACAGACATTAAGATGGTGAAACTGTGCTTTTGCGATCTTATTTTCTTGTTCCGCACATCTTCAAGAATACAGACCACTGTGGGAAACATGTGCAATAAGTTCCTGCAAGTATAATAACCTCTGCCGAAGAGGTGACAGTGATATTCATCAATCCGTCAGACTGTCTGTGACCGTAAGCAGGATTTTACCATAACTATCAGGCTAATTTTCGAAAGAGGTGTTGAAGGCACACGAGCAATGAAAGAACCGACACAAACCAGATCCAAAATCACAGAGTGGATAAAAATAATTCTTTTTCTTCTGCTTTTGTTCTTGAATAAGCAACATTTTTATCATCTAAGTCTCACGCTTTATCCCAATAATCTGATGAGACTGCACCTAAGATGACAGTGGTCTTAACCAAACATTTTACTGACATTTCTTGCGATAAGACTTCGATTTAAACTCATGTTACTGATTAAGCATGTCTCCGTTGAGCAATGTGATCCATCTCATGTTCCTGTTCCATGCTGTTTACCGAAACACCACACATTCCAGACAGGCGCCCTGCACCTGAGCAATTACGGCCAGAAATTCCCGCAAAAAACACCAATCAGATATTTGATGGAGGGACATGGAGCTTAGTCATACATTTCAAAAACTGGCATGAATCCCTTTCCATTGTTGTTGCACTCTCAGCCCTCCTTCCATTTTTCCCCAGCCATTTCCTCCCATCATAGGCAGACATCAGTGCGTGTCCAATGCTGGATATCAGTTGTCAGAGGAAAACCATTTGCCGCCTTTGTTTCTACCTCGAATGCATAAAATGAAAAACTGCAATGTTCATATTTTTGTCCTGCACTTATGGATGTAGACAGATGCGATGCAAGGCATACTTTGTATCTTAAGTCACATTTTAGCTGTCTTTTGTGATGACAAACATAACCAACCTCTCTGACATGTTCTATGGCAATTCAGTATTCATCAAAAATGAGTCATAGGTAGAACTAAAAATAACTAGCACAAAACTCCATTTTGATTTTGTTTTTAAATGAACACCAAAAAGAACGATTACACTTTTGAAATGAATGTTCATTCACAAGTTATATTTTGGCTATGAGTGGGATGGTTTGATGTATTTCTTGACTATGCCAGTTACATTGGAAACTGTATGCAGATGACAGATAGCTTTACACAGCGTGAGGACAAAAGCCACGATTTAAACCACCATCATTTATACAAGAAAAGACTTTTACTGATTACACAGTGTTTGAATCGTTGTCTGTTGATGTATTTATTAGCAAAGCGGGGGGAAAATGCATTTATCACACAGGGCCTGATTTTGCAGTTTCCAAATTCAGCCCTGACCAAGCAAGTGTGTGTGCCTATTTATCAGTCTTTGCTGTACCAAGACACACACAGTCTATACAGTATATACTATACAGTATATACAGTCACACATAAATGTCCCTTTAAAATGAAAGTCTGTCAACAAAAACCTAATAGATTCATTTTCTGACAAAGCGTCCAAGAAAATCTCAAGGTACATACTACAGAAGAAACCATTCAGCAGAAAATCCCGTGTTGAGCGTGACACATTTCAGACAAGAAATACAGCCATCATTGGCTAGGATTCATTCTGGAAGCTTAGGAGAAAGAATTTAGACCAAAAATCCGCTCTTTCAAAAGAGTAAAATCGGGGATATTGTGACCTTTGTTATGATATTCAGCGAGAGACACTTTTTAACTTGTATTCTGATGCTTGTCACCTCATGTCCTCTCTTAGATTTGCGTGCGTGTATGTGTGTGTGTGTGTGTGTGTCTGTAGGGAGTGTCACTGATGGATATCTGTGAAATCAGTGTCTCTTTCAGAGCTTGGCACTGTGAATAGCTGGTACTCAGTCATCAACAGCTTTTTGTGTTTGTGTGCTATAATTACAACCCAGTAACAATCTTCCCCAAAATACTTTCACAGCTCCTGTGTATTGATTTGCTGCACACAGCCCAGTGTCGCTGTCCTGCAGTAAATGAAGAGTGAAGTTCAAATGTATTACCCCGAGTTCTGAAGGAGGCACAAGCAGACGGCATGCGGCACGAAGCATGTACTGAATGTCATTAAGAGTTTTGTGGCTCATTGAAGTCATCATTGGCTACAGAGTCCAATGATCGACCAGAGAACGGAAAAAAAACACGTGGCAAAATAAGTTGGCCTCGTGCAAAAAAGAAGAGAGATGCATAAAGTGGGTCAAATCACCCCTGCAGGGAAGATTATATTGCAGAAATGGAGTTTATTATCTCAGGTGTACCACAATCAGCTGCTGCTTAACTAAAATTGCTTATGAAACACATCACTTCTTTGTCTGGAGCTTAAGTGAAAGTGAAATCATTAATCAGTAAGAGCAAATTCAATTGATCCAGTATGAGTTTTTCTTTTCGTCTCTCTATTTAACCTTAAAGTTGAAAGTTTACTGTAGCAGAGGGAAATGCCAAACATACACTTTTGATCAACCTCAGAGCCATAATGACTGGACCTTTACTTCCTCAGGGGTAAATTGAAGAGAACATTGTTAATATAAGACTGAATGTTGTTGATCGTTGGTTTGACCGCGACTGACAGGAAGCCAATTGTCATATGAGTAAAGAGTGCCTGGAAGGCAGGTCAACCGCATGCCAGACTCACTGGGTAAAACAGCTGGAGGCAAACATTGACCACCTCATATATTGCCGATCAATCACACAAACACAGTTAGGATACATAAATAGAAAACAGAGACACAGAGTCATGACGTGTGAAATATAAATAAAGACATGAGTAAATAAGTGTTGAAACCTAATGGATGAGGTGCCCGGGACAAATAGGTCAGAATAGGTTCTAGACCCCATCTGAACACATACTGCCCGATGTGCTAAAAAGCACTCAGCACGGACTGTTCATGTTGGCCTTCATGATCATTCTGTGTTGGGTTGTCCTGTCAATTGCAACCCGTCCAAAAGATATTGAGATGTTTTCAGTAAAAGAAGTGTTCTCTTGCTGATTTTTAATTTCAATTTGAAATTCCATCTTTGGATCACGGGAAGGAGAAACAATACCAAATATAAAATGTGCGAGAGGAAAGGATACAGAGAATAGGGTTAGATTGGGGAAGTTGATTCTCTGTGGCGACCCGTGAAGGGAGCCGCCGAAAAAAGAAGAAAAAGATGAAAAAGAAGATACTACTACATTTTCCAAGTTATCTGCAAAAATTGATCAAAGAACTTTAATTGAATAATCTATCAATTTCTGGGCTGAAATCTCAATAACATTATTTGCGCATTTAATTAATACTTTTTCATTAAGAAAAACATAATTTAGTGAATTTCCAACCACAGAGATAGATTTACATCCAGATTTCTGTGAATTTTCCCCTAATAAGTGTATGTATGAATATCTGCCTTTTAGTAGAATAAGGATACAGGATGGAGGCATCTAATCCTTCTCCAGATGGGAAATCAAAAAGTGTTTTCACCTAGCTTTCCCTTTTAATCCAGCCATTAAAAACCTGTCTGGCAGATCTGGACCTGTTGTGAACGATAATGTATTGCTGCTTTGTACTGTGTCTAAGAGGGCTTTGTGGACAAAGTACTTGTTCATACTATTTATATTTGTAGCAGGCATCTATGATATTATTTGGAGTCACAAATAATTATTCAAAACCTGTATAGCTGTGCAAAAGTGCTGATTTATAGGGGGGGGGGGGTGTTTTTTCCCCTTGATGACAAGTGATTATACTGTGGTTGACTGGCTCACATCATTAGATTGACGCTCAATCCATCATTGTGCCTCACTGTCGCCTGTTGTCTTTTTGGCTTGTTAAAAGAATGGATCGGGTATCCTCTTGTATTTGTCAGTAAATACATCAGAGTTTATTGCTGTCTACTTTAACTGTGAACTCATCTGTTTCCCAAGTCCTTGTTACATGCTTCACTCTCTGATAGCACTCTAAATCCCGAGAAGAACTTCACAGTAAACAAGAACTTTGGCAGGCATATAGATAAGGCGTGTACTGTATCAAAAACATCCGCAATACCCAGCTTTAATTCTGAAGATATTTCCACATTTAAATGTACGTATGCATGTGTAATTATTTATTTGTTCATTAACTAATTTGTGTATTCATTTATGTAAATATCTAAATATGTATCACTATATCACTAGCTACATACAGCCAGTAGAGCAGTATCATAGAAGCCAGTAATTGGGAAATCACAGCCAGTTCTCCGAATAATCCCCAATACACAAAGGTAATTTTGCTGTGTCTGAACGCCAGAAACTCCAGCCTCAGAGAGAGGCATCTGTTATAAAAAGATGAAAAGAAAATATCATTATAACAGTGTTGCAGATTAATGTGTTTGGCTGGAATTCAGCGACAGTCAAATGGGGTCCAAAATATGGATTATCTGACGAACACCGTGTGAATGAATTGAAACTTGTCATGATATTTGAGAAATGCTTATTTTAGACCACCTGCGCCACGATATGAAACTTATCTATCAAAGACTGGGTTTCAGACACAAAGACATTTCTTCAAACATATAATAGTACTATCAGCCCCAGTAACCTGTGTACTTCTGGTATACAATTTACTGTGTATCTCTGCACAATTTGTCTATTAATTGGTCTTGCAGTCGACGCCCCTAACTCCAACTGGTCTTTGAACCATGTGCTTATTCATCCATTCATGCATGTATCATATCAGAAATAAAAGAAAGAAATAAAAAAAATTGCACCACATTTGTGCATTTTTACATATTTCAAGGCATCTTGCCCAATTTTCTGTGCAAAATTATCATAACAATCAAAACAAACAAAAAAAAAATGTAGCTTTGGAAAATAAAAACAACATCTCATTTACCCAAAACATTTTCTAGGATTCAAAATAATGTTTCTTTGGAATGAAACCATATGAGTTTGGTGATTTATTTCCGCCCCCATTTCCTTAAATGCGCATTTATTTGCGCATTACGGACGCAAATATGAAGCTAGAGAAACTTTACATTTGCCCTCTTTGAATTCGGGGGGAGTTCAACCAATCGTCTTGCTCGTTGTTGCACGGTGCTCCAGAGTCTCGGAGGAGCCTACCCTCTGGTCAACATGGTGAGTACAGCCATTCAAAAGAACTATTTATTTACAGCCAAATGAAAGGCAAAGAGAACTAAGCACATTACGTGTGTAAAATCGCTGTTTTGTTAGCTGCGGGCTGTTTGCCTCAAGTATGTAATAATTAACGTTATTTCTTCTACAACACCACGGGTTAGCATGTCGCTTTAGCACAAAGCTAATCTAGCGGCACTCACAGAGCAGTGGCTCGGCTATTTCCTGGAACATATGCTTCTCACTTTTAATACCGAGAGATTTCTCAGGGTCTAACAGACGTTGGATTTTTTTTCAAGCCAAGTTTTAAGCACCTGTCATTTGTTGAAATAAGTTGATTTCACTTAGTCGGATATCGGCGGTAGTCTTGTTTTAGGTGCTGAAGTGTCACCAGGGTTTAGTCTGGGTCTGGAGTCACACATCGCAGTCAAAATTTCCGTACAAACCCGACTTTACGAAATTCACCGTCGGGAGTTTTGAGTACACTGAGTTCTAATACTTCAATGGTGTACTGGGATAAAATGGCAGGAGTGTAACCGCAGCGTAGGTGTGTTAACTGGCAGTTAGTGTGCATCTCAGATACAGCTAGGACTTGAGAGGTTTCCTTTTGTATTGTGTTGTTAATGGGGCATATACTGGTAACGTAATATGATCAGGTCGAATGTAGTCAGCCAGAATGTAGTAAGTCATGAATTATGTTTAAAATATGAATGCTTTGTCAGAGTGACCATCTCTGTGCCCTACCTACTTTGGAATTTATCAACTGCATGTATTTTCATTTAATTGCTCGCAGTACTGTGGCCACAAAGTGTCCAAAAATATATAAGGTACTTTAAATCCGATGTGTAATAGAAAGGCACTGCACAAAATATCCGTCCAAAAAGTCTGCTGTTGTAATGTGCTACAGCAAAATATATAACCACACTTTGCAATTTATTTGGAATGGCATGATGATTGCCTTTTGAAAGTTTGAAAAGGCAATTGTACCTTTGCAATTGCTTGTCAGTACAAATAAAAATAAAATTACAGTTAAGCGATAAAAATCAAGTTCACCTAGATTATGAACTTTAAGTACAATGAAAGAAAGAGATATGGTGGCTCTCTCTCTAGTGCTAACAATATATTACATCATTGGCTCTCATGAGTTGATGAACATTGTGTGGTGTCTTCCATTCATAACAGTCTTCATCGGAGGCTAATAATGGCCCGAGCCAGGCAGCACCTTACCCAGGTGTACCACCCTCAGGAATGCCTCCCCCTTTTGTAAGTCAGTGACAGCATTGTTTGTGCCAAATAGTTTTACACTTTTTACTTTTAGTGACAACACAGGGCCATGCTGAGAGTGATTGACACTGGGGCTACGTAGATGTATCATGATTTGTGATTTGTCGTTTTTCCCCAATTCTTTTTTAGATGGGACCACCAGGAATTCCGCCTCATTTCCCTCCAATGGGAATGCCTCCTATGGGACAGCGACCTCCCAGCATGACCCCAATGCCTCCTGGTATAATGCCCCCAGGTATCATGCCACCAATGGGAGCACCTCCAATGGGACAGGTGGGTTCAGTAAAAAATTAACACGTACTCGGCCAGTCAAAGTGGATGCCTATAACTTACATATTTCGAATATAATTAAAGACGTGTACATGATCAATATATATGTGTGTGTGTGTGTGTGTGTGTGTGTGTGTGTGTGTGTGTGTGTGTGTGTGTGTGTGTACATACGTACATACCCTGACTTGTGATTTTCTGCGAAAATGGGGATTATTAGCAACTCTGGAGGGGCTTTTTCCTTTCTTATCATAAAATAGTATCTTGTTCGAAAAACGTAACCAAATTTGACATCATGGCTTGTTGCTCTGGAGTTTTCGCCACGTTTAACCGTAGCTAGTATAATCAATCGTGAGACATATTGCCAAGTTCAGCTCCCCCCAATCATTTTCAGTTGCGTACATTAAAGTGCAACTTCCCTAATAGCTGAAGTCTTGACAACAGATGCTAAGGACTGTCTAGAAAAGGAAATTAGTCAGAACGGTCTGGTTGCATCTAGTTGTTACTTTTTAAATTGTTTGAATGAAACAATTGGATGGCACCAGTCTGTCAATGTTGATAGAGAATGTGGTGAATCTGAAAAAAGCGTAATTGCTGTAAAAATAATTTTTAAGCATTTTGATTTGAACTTTTAACAAGATCAGAGAAAAACTTTAATAATCTGTTTTACTCAAGAAAAGAACACAAAATAATCGACTCCCTTCTGATCAAACGTGAATACCCTCAGGTTTATTTCCTGACATGTGGCAGTCAGTTCTTTAATATAAGTTTTGCAAAATGAAGGCCTTAATTCTGAACTTTTGAAAATGATCTGCAATTTTCACCAAATGTTGAAATACAGATTAATTATTCAAGGATTAAGACAAATTTATAAATGGGGAAAATATCCATTACTTGTTCCCCTATTTTAATTGGGCTTAACAATTCTTGGTGACAATGCAAGGTCTGGAAAAAAAAAATAGTGACCCCATTTGGCCCGCAAAATTGATATTTAGAACAAAGATCTTGGTATTGGCTCAGGAGTGAGGCAAAATATGGCTTTATTAGGTTTATACATGAGCTCCTGTCAGCTGTAGCGACATATGTGAAATTGGGGGTGTTTGATCAATGTGCCAGAAACATAGTTATAAAAGGTGCTGGAGGGCGAAAGTTGGACTTCTTATGTTTCACAGACTGCTCGCTGTGGCATGACATTATTCAATACCCATAACAGACTCAGTCCCAGTCTCACCCTCTCACCCTGGAGTTGCAACAAGCACTTGACATAAACACTAGCACCTTGTCTCACGCCATATCTCATCCCTTATGCTTGCACCGGGTGGTATGGAAATACTCAATTAATATTTCATGATGTTTCTTTTATTAGATGCCAGGCATGTTGCCGCCTATGATACCGGGGATGATGTTGCCCCCTCGCTTGCCAGCTGCGGCTGTACAACCAACAGGGCCGGTAACTCTTCACTTTCGTCTTCAGTGCTCATTTACACATTCATTTCTTCATTCATTATCTACAGTGCTTATCCTGCAGTCAGGGTTGCGGCAGGGCGAGACCCTATCCCAGCTGTCATTGGGCAAGAGACAGGGTACACCCTGGACCGTTCACCAGTCAAGCACAGAGCCACGTCTAAGGATATACGGCCTTTCACTCCTTCATACGCGTCTGAGCAAATGAAGGGTCTCCAATGAACTACTGCTTGTTTTTGGATTGTGGGGGGAACCCTGAGAAAGCCCACGCTGACATGAGGAGAACATGCAAACGCCACATAGAAAGGCCTTCTGTCAGAATAGTATCAGAGTCTTCCAGCTGTGAGGCAGAAGCGCTGCCAAGTGTGCCGCTCTATGGAAAATATTTTCAGCATATTCTTAACCATAAATAAAGGCCTTATGAGTAAAAGTGTGTGATGAGGAAGTCACTCAACCCACATATTGTGTTTTCTTTGTCGTTTAGGAGTGTATATAATGAAACCGAGGCCTTTGCATCCCCTTCTCTGTTGATGCTGTGCTGATTTTCTTTTTCTTCCAATTGCACGTCAGGCAATTTATGCAGATAAGCAGTCTGATGTTATAATTTGCACAATATTCAAAGAGCTTTACAGATCATAAGACATTTACTTCATCAACCCAAGTGTGTTTTGCATCTTGAGGGTATGAGTTATGTACTAATTAGGTACCCTTTGTCAGTAACTGCAATCTAAGTGAGGAGCGAGCTGATTCTGTCTCAACTTCGCATTTATTTATGAATGACCTGCACAACAAGTCTGTGTTTTCTTTTGCATCTAATACACTATAAATATTTTTTCTCAACAGCCTGGTGTTGACACCATAGGTAAGATCTTTATTCTCTTACAGTCACATCTTTTGCGTATTACGCACTATTAAGACATTTTGGCTGATATTCTTTTTTTGTGTTCCCAGTTCCTGCACCCGGAACAACTGTAAGGATACTTTAATTTAATTAATTGCATGCTCACTATGTTGACACAGTTTTTTTTATTATGATTTCCTGATGACTTTGCTCTATAAACCTTCCACTTGCTCCTTTGTCCTGTAGAATACCACAAATGGGTCCCCACAGGAAGAACAGCCCAAGAAGGTTTGTGGACTTTGAATGTTATAAAAATAAGCTTTGTGTAAATTAGACTGCATGGCCCTAAAATTTGGGATGAGGTATAATTATCAAGCCCTGAAAATCTTTAAGTCTTAAAGTGTTAATAAAAGTTCATTTGGTAGTTTGGGATCTGCAAGCCAGCTTGTACTGTATTCTTAACCATTATCAAAACATATTTCTTTGAGTACAAAGGTTTTATAATAACATTTACTTTTAAAAGCTGCAACAAAAAATACACAACCAATGCTCAAATAACCCGTCATTGATAGACACATAAGGGAAATATATGTCTGACTTAGAGAGAAGCTTTTATTTTTTCAACACCGTTCAGTTATTTACTCGATGTTTGACACAGCCTTTTGTTTTCCTCATATTTCATTAGACGCTTTGTTTTTAAATGATGAAAATTATTGCTTGTGCTGACAGCCATGGCAACCACTGTTCTCGAGCACAACTTTAATAAAGCTCATTATGATTTGTTTCCAAATTTAAATTTTGGGGGGATATTTTTCATTTTATATATGAGTTGCAAATAGGGCTCAAACCAAAGTAATACGACCAAAAGACAGAAAATAAGTAAATATGGAGCCTCTGGATGATTCCTAATTCAGGGTCAGTTTGTCTTATTCAAAATCAATTGCCTCATATGATGCATAGAATTATTAATAAAATAAATAAACAAGTCACACCCACTGCTCCGCAATTGATATTTCCACATTATTGGTTTGTGAATGTTTGTGAAAACATTGAAATACAGGATTTTCACAAAATGACATGATTCCCTACAAAAATCATTATTACAAGCTCACTTTTCACTCAGTACAGGATCAAAGTGTTTGAATACATATGTAATTAACTAATGGCATTTATTATATTCTCTAACATCAATTTGCTGGCAACATCTTGGGGAGAATGTTTACATGCTGATGCTTTTCATTCGGGTACCACAAACAGCTGATAGGCTTGTTTCTGACATGCATCTCTGTTTTTAAAGTAAGGCGGGTTTTGCTTTGTTTGTGGTGTTCTATCAACTTCAGAAATCCCTTTGGACTGAACACAAATCGCTCGATGGGAAGACCTATTACTACAATACGGAGACCAAGCAGTCCACATGGGAAAAACCAGATGAATTAAAATCTCCTGCCGAGGTAAAATCTCCCTTCACCAAAATACCATTTGTCGCATATGCCTGTGACATATAGTTAATGTTTTACCTAAATGGGTTTACACATTATTTACACATACGTAGGTTTTGCATTATTTCCAAAGACTGCGTTTCAACAGCATTTTAAATGTAGTGTTACATCCTAAATTTAATCAATTTTATGAGCAGTAAATTTTAAATGCATTCAATGTTTACATCGTGATAGATGCAATGCCAACATACTAAATCCCGATTGGCCTCATAGTGTATACATTATATGGCCTCATATTTCACAACCTGTATGTGTTTTCATGTTTCATAACTGAAAAGTTCTCCTTTCTGTCTCTTTAGCAAATGCTGTCTAAATGTCCATGGAAAGAGTACAAATCTGACACAGGGAAGCCTTATTACTACAACTCTCAGACAAAGGAGTCCCGATGGACCAAACCCAAAGAGCTGGAGGACCTGGAAGGTAAAGAGCCGTTGTCTCATGTGAATCTTTTCGCGTGGAGCCATTTTTTCATGCCGAGTAATTTAGTGCTTAATGAATGAGTCTTTAATACCTGATGAATGACAAATGACTGGCACCCTCATGTATAAGGGGATCTTGTGTGTCACTGATGTACATGGGAAGCACAAATACAGGAACACACAGGGGCTCCTTCACTATATTTAAACACATGGTCTGCTTTTATCTGCACTATGCTTTGAAATGAAAACAAGCATCATAACCGGGTGCTCCTTTTGTCTGTTCCAGCCATGATCAAAGCAGAGGAGAATGGGTAAGGGCTTCCTGTTTACCGTCAGTTATCATTTACTGTTCAATTTTTTTTTTATATATATATATTTATTTTTCCTTCCACTCAATAATGCAGTGGTTGTTAAAGGTATTTCTTTGTTCCACAATTGAAAACCTTTTTTGTGGTATCATCAGTAGGATTAATGTAAGTTAGAAATGCAAATTTCAGCTCCCGTTCATCACAGATTCTGCTTTTATGATCTGACTTCAGAACGGTCGAAGCAACGGCTCCAAGCTCTGCTGTGGCTCCCGTGTTACAAGCAGACAATACAGCCACCATGGCGACTGTAATGGAAGCAGAAACTGCAACTGCGGTCTCCGAGGAACACCAGTCCCAGGCGACTATGCAGCACACAGCTGAGGTCAAGACCACAGATGCACCTGTGGCTTCCTCTGAGAACACCGTTTCTACAGAGGTCACAGCCAGGTAAACAATCAAATGAAACACTGTTGCAGTCTCCATATTTCAGATTCACATTACGTGATACACATTAAACCCTGAACCGAGGCAGCGCCTTATTTTAATGGGTTTCTGAACATCGGGGTCATATTTTTGCATTCATTCGACACAGAGCAAATGCTTTAATCTGGTAATCCTCCCCTCAGCGATGAAGTCACAAAAGAAGAACGACCAGAACTTCAGAAGAAGGCATATAAATGGAACACGAAAGAGGAGGCCAAGCAGGCCTTTAAGGAGCTACTGAAGGAGAAGGTGAGTGCACGGCCGTCCTGCCGGAGGGATTGAACACGCATATCAAGCAGAGGCCGTACATTGTGGTTGAAACAAGAGGCTGCGGCCTCCCTGTAGTGTATGTTCATGTTATCTGACGGTTAGCAGGTCAAATGCAAAATCTATCCCTTGGAATTAGTATGCTTGTCTGGACATGAGAATTTATTAAAACAGCCGAGACCGATAGCTATGATGGATTTCCATTCTCGAGAGTCAATCACAGATTTACAAAAAAAAAGACCGTGGCCGTTTCACTTTTGTTTTGCACACCAATCGTTTTTACTGGCGCACAAACAATTTTGATTATCAAAATATATATAGAGATATGTGTGTGTGTAGTGTAGATAGGTATAGTTGTATAAAAAGGCTGTTTGGTGACATCATGCGAATCCTAACTGACTTTTATACTGATTTACTTTGTCTATAAAATATGAAGTTTGCCTTATGGTAAAAGTGTGAGCTGTAAATCAGCTGTTGGCGTTTTGTTCTCTGTGTAATACCCGCACCCCCTTAATAAACTCTTGGGAGGAGCGAGTGCTGTCTTCACCTCCTGTTGAGATGCGCATGTATTATGTGTGGGGCACGGCAGCCGAGCACCTTGAATACGGCTATATTTAGGCTGTCTTTAATTCGGCGCATAAAGCTCTCCTCTGAGATTTTTTGCCACTTCCTTAAAGATCTTAATGGCTCTGTCATTATGATTAGCGTTATTGCATCAATGGGCCAGTGTTGCCTGCGATAAATGCAGTTGAGAGAAAGCGATGTGCCTCAGTGAGTTGGAACAAGTGCGACGACTGACAAGGCGGAGGCACGTGGTGGAATCGGTTCATAATGGATAAAGGAGTCACTCCCTGGGAGAGACAAATGGCAGAGAGCGCACTTACACAAATCCTTGTGGCATCACTTTGAATAATTGGCACTCCATACCTCTTAACCCTTCATCTATTAGTAATAAGGAAATGTGTTGATTGTAGAAGCAAGAGCAACACCCTAGATAGTTCTCCCGCCATGCTGTGAATTTGCCGCTTGAATATGAAAGGATTTAATTTGACACTACAGGCCATTCTGACTTTCAATTATCATTGTATTTCAGGGTGTATCCTCAAACTCCTCATGGGAACAGGCCATGAAACTGATTATCAATGATCCTCGCTACAGGTACAACATCAGCAATCATCCGCGCCCCATTTCAGCGGCACGTGACCGTTATATTTTCCGCTGACCTCATTTTTTTATTTTGTTTCCGCCACCAAAAGTGCACTTCCTAAGCTCAGCGAGAAAAAGCAGGCATTTAATGCCTACAAAGTCCAGACGGAGAAGGAAGAAAAAGAGGAGGCCAGAATTAAATACAAAGAATCCAAAGAAACTTTCCAGAGGTTCTTGGAGAACCATGACAAGATGACATCCACCACCAGATACAAGTAAGCCCTATCCTCATCTCACAGCAAATGGATTATCTTTCCTATACTGGTTTGGCATTGCCTAAGTTGAACATATGATTGAGCGCGTTTGTCTCGGGGGATGACACGCTTTCCCATTCAACAAATACGACATATCCGTGCTCATCACACTACTCTGGGATAAGAGCTGCTAGGTCACAAGATGTATTTTCTTTCTTCAAATGTGTGCTTTGTGAACAAGTTTCTTTTTGGCTTGAGGCCTCTACAGACACACACACGCACACACACACGCAGCTCCCAGGGCTGCGGCAACAAGAACAAATTTGTGAATGACGTCATTCTGTTCTCGCTTAGTATGTAGAGAACTTTACTTTAGGTCCGTCTGTATTTGGACATTTATAGTTTACTTCTGAATTGGGCCAGCGACACTCAAAACGGTGTAGTGCTGGTCTCTGACACTGCGTATGACATCCAGATCGCTGGCAATCTGGTGGGGCTGTGGGGTGAAAGTCACTCTGACAGGCACATCAACCGCGGCCTTTGACAGCCGGCCAGCTTTGGGGCTGAGCTGGCACTGGGGTTGTTGTGGAGACTGGGGCTGTAATATGGGATGGCTCACAACAGGAAGCTGGACAGTGATAGCTTGTCTAGCGTTGTCTGTCTTCTGAAAGTCTTACTCATTTCCCTTGCTGTGATACTTGCTTCGGAATAGTTAAACATGGAAATTCGATTTCTTACACATTTAGTTATGAGAATTGCACATCTGATCTTCCTTAAGGCGTTCAGCTCTTCTGCATCACGTTTCTATAAAAGATTGAGATACCTCGCCGTGCCATTAATCTGATGGTCTGCGTGTGGAGCTCGAGGTTGTCAAAAATAAATATAGGTGGTGAAATGCTGCCATCAGGTGGGTCAGCGTGTAAACATGCTCTATATAACTCCTTGCGTGTCTGCTGCTTATTTGCCAACAAGGAAAGCCGAGCAGATGTTTTGTGAGCTGGAGGTGTGGAGCTGCGTCCCAGAGAGAGACAGGCTGGAGATCTATGAAGATGTTTTGTTCTACCTGGCTAAGAAAGAAAAGGTAAAGCCGGTTTCATAAACGTATATCCATCAAGATGGTGCCAAATTCATAGTTTAGTCATTATGTGGATACCAAGAAGAAAAAAAAGAACTTTGTGAACATCGATTGACCTTGAATTTCAAGGAACAAGCCAAACAACTGAGGAAGAGGAACTGGGAAGCCTTAAAGAACATTCTGGACAACATGGCTAATGTCACCTACCGCACCACCTGGTCCGAGGCCCAGCAGTACCTGCTCGACAATCCCACCTTTGCAGAGGATGAAGAGCTTCAGAGTAAGTAGAAAGCAGCAGAAGAACACGGGACTGTTCACTTCCTGCTTTGTGAGAAGTACTGGTCTTATTTTTGGTGTCTACTTACAGATATGGACAAGGAGGATGCCCTTATTTGTTTCGAGGAGCACATTCGGGCCCTGGAGAAGGAGGAGGAGGAGGAGAAACAAAAGACACTTCTTCGGGAGAGGCGACGACAACGCAAGAACAGAGAGGCCTTCCAGGTGAGAGGGAAGAAACCGCTTTTAAAACCACACCAACTCAACTATTGCCGGAAGCTTCCGCTGCGCTTTCCACTTGTTTTGAAATGTCAAATGTAAAGCTCACCACCTCATGCGTGTATACTGGTGGCCGCCGCAAATCCATATGTCCTTGTTTATTCCCAGAAATTTCTGGACGAGCTCCACGACCACGGCCAGCTTCACTCCATGTCTGCCTGGATGGAGATGTACCCAACCTTGAGCTCTGACATCCGCTTTGCCAACATGCTGGGCCAGCCAGGTACGGACATCAGGACGCCGCACATCTTGCTGCACATGTCTGTTTGATGCACACGGATCACAGCGCACACACACACACACACACACACACACACACACACACACACACAGCCCAGGAAGTACACAGTGAGAAACAGAAGCGCATTCCCAGTAATCTTCCGCTTTGCCGTTAAAAATAAATGAATAAACATACTGTGATGTTGTTGAGATTCCCACCCAGCTGGTCAAATTTGGCCCAAAATTGTTTTGGATTTTCTCTCACTTTCATCAATTTCTAAATCAGTTCCCGCCTTTTAATTTAATCAAGGCTGTCCTGTAGGTTCCACCCCACTGGATCTGTTCAAGTTCTACGTGGAGGACTTGAAGGCACGATACCACGACGAGAAGAGGATCATTAAAGATATTCTCAAGGTACGTGGATTGTGTTGAAAAAGTACCAAGGGGGTGAGGTTTTCCTAGAACGGTAACCCGGCAACGCCTCTCTCTCTCCCTCCTTCCTCAGGACAAAGGCTTCCTAGTAGAGGTCAACACCAGCTTCGATGACTTTGGCTCAGTCATTAGCTCTGACAAGCGAGCCACAACACTCGATGCCGGAAACATAAAGCTGGCCTTCAACAGTGTAAGCGCGTCGCTCATCCATTATGTGTCGTCCCTCTCTAACCCTCTCGTCTGGTTTGTGTTCCCAACAATCGCAAACACAGAGTCGCTCGCATCTGACGATTAATCATTCATCGGAAGCTTTGAGTGGCTGCCGGGTTTTTTTTCCATTTCGGTATTCACGTTTACCGATCACAAAGTGGACCACTCCCGCCTCACGCCTTTCTTTGCAATGCGTTATCCTTCACGTCTACTTAGGTTGAGTATCAGTTTCTTTGAAAATGCTAAACGTCAACGTAAACCCTAATTTCAATTGAATATTGAATCAAAATGCTCCACTGCTTCAGATCTATGGAGTTTGAACTGGGTTTATATATCATGTATATGAAAGCTTAACACCAATATAAATGAACAATCTGAGGTTTTCTTTTCAGCTACAGGGCTTGATTCATTTATGTCTCACTTAAAATAGTCTGCTTGGACATCCGGGTAAAGAAGTTTCATTTTGATTTTCACCCTTTTGTCAACCCAACCCTCTGACACAACCCCCGCTGCAGTTGCTGGAGAAGGCGGAAGCGCGAGAGCGAGAGCGGGAGAAGGAGGAGGCGAGGAAGATGAAAAGGAAAGAAGCGGCCTTCAAGAACATGCTGAAGCAGGCAACGCCGCCGCTGGAGCCCGATGACTCGTGGGAAGGAGTATGTCCTTTACTTTGATTTTCGGCTGGTTCTAAACTGTCTTTTCAACCCGGATCCGGACTGACCGCCGTTTCACCGTCAGGTCAGAGATAGATTCCTTAAAGAATCGGCCTTTGAGGACGTCACTTTGGAGTCCGAGAGGAAACGGATATTCAAAGACTTCATGCATGTCCTGGAGGTAAGGCTGGAAACGACCTAGTTTATCCAACTTCACGCTTAAAAAGGCATGTTTTCTAACATATGTCCCTGTATGTTCACAGCATGAATGCCAACATCATCACTCGAAGACAAAGAAACACTCGAAGAAGTCCAAGAAGCACCACAGGAAACGATCCCGGTCCCGATCGGTCAGTGTGAGAACTCAGACCAGACATGAGCGAACAAGTCAGAATCCGGCTCACACGCGATGTACGCGGTTTGCGCAGGGTTCAGAGTCCGAGGAGGAGGAGTACCACAAGAAGAAGAAGAGGTCCCAGTCCAAGTCTCCCTCTGAACGCTCCTCCAGCGGAGAATCCGGTAAGTGACGCATGTTGTCGTCGCGCGGAGGAAGTCGAGAGCTTACCGACGCCAACTTGCATTGTGTTCCCCAAACCAGAGAGAAGCTACAAGAAATCCAAGAAGCACAAGAAGAAGACAAAGAAGAGGCGCCACAAGTCTGTAAGTACCCGGCCGAGGGGGGGGCGAAATCGCACATGAAATAATCCGGCTTCGCACTGATCGCGATTCTGAAAAACCAGGCCTCTCCTGACACCGACAACGAGAAGAAAGGAAGAGAGCGCGAGGGGAAGCGCGAGAAAGACACGGAAAAAGACAAAGATGCTGACAAGTCTCGAGGGAAATTACGCTCTGACTCCAAACAGAAGTCCCCCAAAAGGAAAGCTGCCAAAGAGGAGGTTGTTCTTCTTCTTTCTACTTTGAGCATCAGATTGTTGTGATTTGTATCATGAAGGTCTCAGGAGAATGTTTTGAATCAAACGACATACCTCTGGATTCCCGTTCGTCCCGGTGAACCTGGGAGAGAACCGACCACATCCTGTAAACACTAGCAACTCAGGGCAAAAAGCAGAAATCCTCATGGATCACGGTCCTTCTAATGGCTGATGGATGAAGCATTTCCATGATTTATTTTTTGTATTTATTTTAAGGAAATTGAACCCGTAATCGTACTTTGACCCCAATCTGCCGTTAAAGTGTAACCTTTAACTGATGCTGACGGCCTGGTTGGTTGTGTCTCTTGTAAGCAGGGCGGCTGGGACACTTCTGGGAGTGAGCTTAGCGAAGGAGAGCTGGAGAAGAGGAGGAGAACTTTACTGGAGCAGCTCGACGCGCCTTAATGATCACGACCTGCGACTGCTATTCATTCGTCAGCGTACCCTTTGACACACGACTCCCCCTCCAAGCTAATCAGATTTCCCCTGCCTGGCTATGTGGGACAGACTGTCGGGGGCGGGATCCCTTCCTCTGCTGTTTATGGGAATGTGCTACAAGGAACTGCAATGACTTTGATATCAGAAAACTGTTGGGTCATTTGTTGTCAAGCGCCCCCTTTTCCTTTCCTTTTCTTTTTTTCGCTAGCTTTCAATTATTATTATTTTTTTTTTTTTAGTTCTCTGTAGATGTATGTTTCCAATTACCAATTTTTTTTTTATATCCACGTTCAATCATATCTTGATGTAACAATGACCGTAACCTGGAAAAAGTAGCTTAAATGAGGCGAAACCTTGAAAAACAAATTCTACGTTGTATTTGAACACAATTGAACCGCACCTGTATTCTGGAGGGATGATCCGGTTAGACGAATTTGGTTTTACTTTTGAGCATTTGGTAAAAATTAATATGTAGTTGCATATGATAATAAAAATACAGCAACATTTCAGTGAAGGATGTGTGTTTTCTGATGCCTTATTTTGAAAAAGTTATTCTCCCAAAATGACAATACTTGGAAGTACAGATGAAACAACATTCTGAATATATTTTTCAGTTCACCTTCTGCAAGGGAGGTTAATATACGTATTAGTTGCTGCATTCTTATCTTACTGGACTGCTGAGTTTCCTCAGTTCACTGGTCGACATTTCTATAAAACATTCACATCAGGTTCAATCCGAGTCGACCGAAGGAAGCCGCCTTCGGAACTGAAGATAAAAAACAAGTCATTTATGGCCACCGTAGCGCTAGGCACACATTCAATGGACACACTGGAATTAATGCAGACTAATGAGCCACTGCATTCTGGGCACCTGAAAATAGTAATTCTAGGACAGGTTGAATCTGGACCCTCAAAGATGATCTTTAGGTCATTTCCGAAAGTTCAACGAGCACAAAACTCATTTGCACCACATCCGAAAAGAGTGACTCGAGACGAGCAAACATATATTCAAATGTAAATAGTTTATTTGATCATATATCTGTGAAAATCTCATATCATCTAATTTGAAAAAGGGTTTTGTTATTTCAGCAATAAGCACAAACCGCCTAAGATACACATTTCTGGTGAGAGTTTAAAAAAAACAAACAAAAAAAACCAACTAAAAACATGCCAGTATGATCCAGTAAGAGAAAGGTCCCTGTAGCAGACAGTGGCGTTAAGAGAAGATGGGATGGCAGATGACAACAACAACAGGAGCGTCACTTAGACTATCATTTCCAGTTTCAATGCAGCGGGTTGGAGAACGGCCCAAAAATGAACATTATCCATTTTTTTACTTTTAATGTGAGAGGGACATGGAAAAACAACAATGATAATGGGCTCTGTTGGCCTGGAGTATTCTTGGAATTGACATCAGACGCCCGTCACCGAGGCGCGTCCACGGAGACGGAGTTAATAAAGTTACCATGTGCTATGATCTAACATGTAGATTCTAGCTGCATTTTGGTTGAATTAAATATACAAAAATGGAAACAAACTATAAGTTAAAATAACATTCAAGTTGTACAGCAAAAGGCAATGAAAATTTTTGTTTCAACAATATGTACAATATTAACCAGGTAAATTCAGCTTCAAATAAAAAAAAAAAAAAGGAAAAGCTGTAACAAAATATCTGTACAGTTGGGATTTTTTTTTTTTTCTTTTTTAATGATCCTGCTGCCAAAACCACAGAAATACACGGGGATGGAGACGTGAGCGGAGCTTGGTTAAATACTATACAATTAAAGGAGTAGTTGCAGGTGCCAGGGGTGAATAGAATGGGTGTTTACAGAGACAAGAATGCAAAAGAAATCCAGTTTCCCCCAGTCGGGTTGCGAATTTCGCCTTGCCGTCTTCTGCACTTATGAGCTTAGATATCAGAGCCGATTCACCGATTCCCTCTGATATCCAGTCCGTTCAGTATTTTCTAAGTGGTGCGGTTCCATACCACTATGTTCAACTTCAACCTGAGTTTCATTTTCAGTTTACGGTTGCAACTGAATGTCCGTCTCTCAGTCTTCCTGCTGCTGAAATGATCTCTTTCATTCATTCATTCATTCATTCATTCATCTATACAGCTTGTCCTGCAGGATAAGGGTCATGGGGGAGTGCTGGAGCCTATCCCAGCTGTCATCGGGCAGGAGGCGGGGTTCACCCCCGGACCGGTCGCCTGTCAATCACAGGGCTACATACATTCAGACATTCACCCTCTCATTCAGAGACGTTCAATCGTTCCCTCACATCACACAGATGCACACGACCATTCATTCTCTCATTCTCACGTCACCTTCTCATTCCCATATCATGTAGAGACATACAACCAATTACCCTCTACTTCACAAGTCTGGGCAATTTGGGGTCTCCAATGAACCTTCTGCATGTTTTTGGACTGTGGGAGGAACCCGGAGGAACCCCACACAGACACGGAGTGGAGAATCCACACAAATGCCCCCCCTCTCGAAATCCAGCCAGGGACTTTCCAGAAGCACTAACCGCCGGACCACCACGGCGCCCTGATTTCTTCTTCTTCTTTTTTTTTTTTTTTTTTTTTTTTTTATATTTCTAAAATTCTTTAAAA
>CAAKHD010013573.1:140692-153247 GCA_901007705.1 Fistularia tabacaria | reverse complement strand
TGTGTGTGTGTGTGTGTGTGTGTGTGTGTGTGTGTGTGTGTGTGTGTGTGTGTGTGTGTGTGTGTGTGTGTGTGTGTGTGTGTGTGTGTGTGTGTGTGCATGCACACACTTGTGCATAGGTGTGGTCCTGCCCCATAATGGCAAACATTAGACAGGAGTAAGGCAGCCATGATGAATCGATACTTAACCCAGAGAAGCGCACTTGCTCAATGGGCTGTGAATCTCCCGCTGCCACTGTCAGCCTAGAGAATGTTAAATAAAGTTATTTGAATATTTGTAATTTTAATGTGGCAGCGTGTCAAAAGCCTGCTGGAGCCTAACGGTAGGAGAAAATATGAGAGCATTCATATTACTACATAAGCCTAAAGGACTGTTCTGGTAAGGAATTCCATAAATCATCAACTAAATATATAACTATGAATATAGATCGGTGAACAGGTATATGGTATATCCATTCACAAGAAGAAGAGAAGGAATGTTTAACCTTCTAAAAATAATTCAGAATAAGACACATAACCTCCTCATAAAATGAAAATAACTATTTTTATGGAGTGAGCAAAAATGTAGCTCAGAAAAAAATAACAAAAAGTAAACAAGGCAATTTTCAAAGCTCACCATTTAATTATGCAATGGGCACTGCAAACAAATCAAGCAATGTATGTCTCCTGATTTGATGTTTTTAAGTTATATCCTGAAAACATTTGTGAGTCAAACGAAAATAGAGATGTAACAGGCAGCAGAGAAGTAAACTCACAATCTAATGGAGGTCACATTGCATCGTGCACAAGGTTAAAGCAGGCTGATAGAAAAGGGGAAAGCTTCTTTCATCCATGATGTAGGAACTTACTGGAGTCTTGTCAGGGATCACATTCATTCATTTATTCATTGAATCATAACTAACTTAAGATTTAGATGTGGATGATATTAAGTGTCAAAGTTGCCAAAAAAATGAATTCCTAGGTTTTATGGCCCCAAAAAATATCAAACCACAGATTCTGAATAAATTATCAATTAACAAAAACAAAATATAAATATGGTTTGGTCCACCTCAACGGATCTAAAGCAATGACCAGCGACCTAAATGAAAAAACCCAAGTCGAGACTGATGAAATGAATACCTCAGAATTATTTGATCACTGTGTATAATCAAAGCAGCAGTATTACAAGGGTCCGTGATTATAGGTGGATGTGGAACACACATTACTAAGGCATTAACCCATTACCTAAGATTGGAAAGAACAGTTAAAAAGCAGCTGGAACCTAGTAAAACCAACAGGTAAGTTCTTCATGGATGCCAGAGTATAACATGAACGCACGCAAACAGAAGCAGACACTAAAACCTCCTTTGAATTGGTGGACGCACAATTTGGTGTGTCTCCGCTCGATTTAACTTGGAAGTGATAAAATATTTAGCAGATTGCTTACATGGCCAAAGGGTGAGGGAGTGAGAAAGAGAGAAGGGGAAAAGAGAGAGGGGAAAAGGGGAGGGGTTCACAAATGGCTTGTGTAGGAGCTGGGGAACTGGTAATGAGGATTGCATGCTGGCATCATCGTTGCAAAGCACAACAACCCTACATGGTCTCTCTGCCCAACTGACAGCAGGCAGTGCACACAGGCTCTTGTACACACACGCCCACATGCACAAACGCATACACACACATACACAAACAGACACACATACACAACTGCATCCAGAATGCTGTCAGGAATTAAAACACATATATTACAGAAATTGTCATACGATCGAAGGAGTACCAAGCATATTCCCCCTGAAAGATTCTGATGGGTAATTGTGACCATCATGGGAACATTAGACAGCACACACAAGTAAGCAAACATGCTCGCACGCACGCAAGAACACACACACACACACACACACACACACACACACACACGCGCACACACAAAGCTTATACAGTAGACCCAGTAACATAATCTTCCAAATGTACCTGACAAATGAATGAAGAATTTATCTAAATCAACATTTCACTAAAATCATAGCACTTGCATTTCACTTAACAGCGGTGCAAATGAGAGGAACAATCTTACATGAGCGTATTGCCGAGCACATTTCACTGCCTTTGTGCCTGACAACTCAGTGTTTTGTTATTTCAGGTGCAAACAGAAACAAGATATAATGGTACAATAACTCTGTTATAAGCCATATACCAAATGAACTTGATTGTTGTATCTAGTTGGTTCAGTTGTTTTTTTTAATTAATTGTTTCTTATTGTTCTGTTTTATTTTTCAGGTTTACTTTTTTTAATTAATCTTCACAAGTGCAATGATTTATGTATGGATACAACCAATGGCCAGGTTCAAATATTTTTATATGGAAAGAGATGGATGAACAAAGCAACAATTATACACCACATATGTATGAATATATACACATTTCTTATTTTTCTTAAAATACTGTAACATTATATTTCATTCCTCAGCCTCTCTCAAAACAGAGATTCTCCTTTTTTTGTTCCCTGCTGTGCTTTTAACCACTACCATGGCCATCCCTTTGGTACCTAATGCTTTTTCTTCTGATGTTGTTCTCAATGAGCAAAATCATTTCAGCATGAAGCTCGGTGCTCTCATATTCCTTTTGTTCCTTTTCCTGTTGCTTCATCTCCAATGGGCAATTACTTCAGACCTGGTGCTGAGGCCATGTTATTACACGAACCCCCAACTGATTGGTTGCCCAAAATACTCAGCTTCCACAAGCACTTAACGCTTAGATTTATCTGTTTAAATAATGCATTACAAGTCCATGAAAACTACATGGAAAATAAAAGGCTGTGATTGCTCTAATTGGAGGGGCCTCTCAGAAGAGATGAGAGGTAACAGATTCCATACAAGCCTCCAGAGAGCCTGTTTGAGACATAGCAATAGAAAGGGTACATCTTTCTCTCTATCTGTTTGCCTTTTTTCTCAAAGCATTCATGTCTTTGTTTCGTTGTGCCTGTATGTTAAGTCAACTAAGGTAACTTTTATGTAAATAGCATATTTGACAAGAACAGGAGCTGATCCAAGTTGCTTTCTTTTTTGGAGCAGATGGACCTACAGAACAATATGCATTTAAAGAAACAGTGGCTTTGCAATCAATTCTGAATAGACTATATCTCAAAATTCCATATATTATTTCAAATGTATATACTACTTCCTATTACTACCTTCCGCAGGCTACCATTTATATCTCCCAGTGCGCCGAAACGCTATCTGGGAGAGCCACAGAGAGAACAGAGCAGGTAGGTGAAGCTTAGCACAGCAGGATGTGTCCTTGTTGAAAATGCTCAAAGAAGGAAGTCAGGGGGTTGTGGAAATTATTGAAAATATACATCCCACTCTCTGTTCAAAGAGTTTGGTGAAGCCATAACAGGGGGCTTGCCTAAGTTTGTGGCGTTCATTATGGAGCAAACAAGCATCCACTAACATAGACCACAACAAGCATCGTGCTAATTGTTATGGGTTTTCTTAGACTTAAATTACCAGGCTTGTGCTGTCTGTGCTTCAAGTTAAGGTACATCATGGGAAAAAAAAAAAGCCGGGAAAACCTGAACAAAAAAGTGAATCACCAAGGCGGCCAATGGTAGCTTGTGCTTCAATTAGGGCTAAGGACACGTCACTGCCTCAAAAGTCATTTTTAAAAATAAAAAAAAAAAGAGAAGAGATAGAAAGAGCAAAAAAAGACACAAAAAGAAGAAAATAAATTAAATAAAGACAGAATAAAGATTAAAGAACAGCCCGAAAAAGTACAAAAAACTAATAGAAAGAAAAGATAGAAAATGAATTACTAATGCTTTGTTGCAATGAAAACATTGTAACAATAACTGTAATTAAGAAGAGACAAATTAATATTATTGGGTGTGTGCTAAAAAAAATGAAAAAAGTCAATTAAGACCAAAAACACCTTTCCTGAGGGACTTTTATTTTTTTGAATTTATAAGTCATTTCATCCTAACCAAGGTCTCTGTGAACTTGTGCATGCATGTGCGTGCATTTGAGTAAGTTAGTATGTGGGTGTGTTTTTTTCGACAGGCTTCTGAGCAACCCGAGAAGGATACAGTGGACAGCCCCCCACACACTGTGCTTTGAGGATATATGGCATTCTCATATCTGTTTATTGATCAGAGCAGATGTGCGTCAATCAATCTTATCTTAGCTCCCCAACCTCTCCAGCTACCCACCAGAGGCCAGTCAACCGATGCAGCACCATACTGAGAGCCCTGAGCTATTCATATTATTATCAGACAACCTGGGCAAATTTTCTTTGTGTAAAGATCAGTTTGCAAAAGGTGCATTAGAGAATATTAAAAAAAAGGAGAGAATGTCTTTCCTTGAACCCAAAACTTGGATTAACCTTATCTTCATGTACAAGTCACTATCATTGCTTGCTCTGAATGTAGTTCTCCGCCCATCACATCTAGGCAAAATAAAACATCTTGCCATCTGGAAAGAAGGCTGTGCAGATGGATAGCATTTATTGCAGATTAAGAATCAATGCTAATGTGACTTTGGAGTAAACCAAGGTGGCTATGATCAAGAAAAACAAACTGCACATGATGTTCAGCTGAAGGCATGAAACACAATCAGTTCAGTTTTTTAATGTTGTAGAACATCTGCAAGCCAAAGTACTCTGATGCCTTGTGGTATGCAAGCTTAAAATGGAACAAATTCATGTTGCTTGTCTACAATTAAGTGATTTGCTCTGTTGTGAATTTTTAAATAAATCTTGTTTTAATAATTACTTACCCCTGCATTCATTGCCATTGTCTGGTTCAAACCCAGTCTTGCAGGTACAGCTCCCAATGGGGACCATCCATTCTCCATCTCCATTGCAGTACAGTTTTATTGGGACATCAACTTCCTCTGAGTTAGGAATGCAGATGCCCCTGGCAATCACTAGGGAAGTGCTTTCAGCTCCTGTCATAGTCTCTGGAAAAATTGCAAAGTTCTGGACCACACTTGGGCACTTCTTATAAAAGACTCTGACTGACAGTAAAGACATGCATGCACCGTAGTCCTGAAAGGCCAAGTAGAAGCCTTTTTTTGACAGGGGACCAAAGCTCCTCACTTCGGTATTGACCTTCATCAGGCGTCCACCAAAGTCAACCTGTGAGAAGCTTTCATCAGCAGCTATGGTGTCCACTTTGAGGTAAGGGGCCTCCATCCAGAAAACAGTGCCTTTGGTGGCAATAACTGCATCAGTTTCATAATAGTAGAGATTAAAAGTCTCTTTGCAGGACCCAGGGACATTGGGGATGGAGCTGCAGTCACGCACGGTGAATCGAATCTCCACATAGATGCGCTGAGCTCCCCGCCGATCAATGAAGGTGGTGAGGAGCCAGTTGTTTTGACTAGGCTCAAAGACATTACATACCTGGTAGGTCCTGATTGTGTTAAGGTTTTCATCGTAACCACTCACCTCCTCCCACTAAAACAAGAGAAGTAGAAGAGGAGAGCATGCATGGGTAAGTAATCACTGGTGATAAGGATGCTTGCACAGAAGATGTTTGCCATGTTTTGGTATTACTGCCTGAACTAATCAAAGACATTTTGTAAACATATAAATATATCCCTCAGGCAGTGAATTTGAGCCCACATCATGAATTAATCAACCTAGTAGAGGCTTCTTCGACTCAGAGTACACAACTGTGCTTTTCTGAATTATCAAGTGCCGCAAGAAAAAAAAAAAAATCTTCTCTAAATATATACAAACGCGCTGTTGTGTATACTACAGAAGCACAACCCAGTAATTACTCTGGATTGGCTGCTATTTGATATCCATAGCAAGTATGGCAAGGGACTCAAGTGATGCATGATAAAATATGGTGTGTGACCAACTTCAGATTAGCGCTACAGAATTTGAATTAGAAAGACAGACACTCATACATGGAAGCCAAGCATCTGATAGAGTACATTTGCATGTAGAGAGATCCCAACTAAACTCCGCGCCTTCTTCCTGCGGGTTTGATCGAGGAAGTATGTTGGATGAGTGTGAGATGCAGCTTGGGGCATTAACTCTGTGCACCAAATGATGATGAAAATATGCCATTAACATTTGGCCAGAACGTCATAGAATTCAGGAGATAGATCAGACCAAAAAAGAAATGCAAGATTAAAAGGCCGCTTTTTACAATGCAGGAATACAAAGGAGTGCCAATCTTCAATTGTGAGAGACAATCGTAAATTGAATTTTATCGATTACAATCCTTTCTTTTTTATCAGACATGTGTCATACATTACCGGACTGTAGCAGAGCAAGGATAAAAAAAGGCAGTTTGCATTGTGATAATCACATAAAAGCTTGCCAACTGGAAATGAATATAAAGAGTTGCAGAGAGGGTTATTGAAAACCATTTTGACATTTTGGTTCTCTGATATTTTGTACTGTCCACAACAATGCAAGTCACTTAGCTTCTACTGAAGCAATTACTACTCAAAGATTAATTTTTCAAAGGTTGCCATCAACAATAATAATCAAAACAGGCGTAGGCATGGAGGAGTTAATGAGGTCTAAAGTGGAGAACATTGGCTTCTCAGTTTCTTGAGAGTATCTCCTTCTGTTTCTTTCCTCTGACCCCTGAAGCTGCAGCTCCTAATTCAGACCAATGGAGAAAGGACATCAACAAGAGGAATTATGTTAACTGAGCCATGGATACATCTTTTGTTGAAATGATCCCTTGAGGTTTTATTTCTTGTTTTTTTTTATTTTTTTTATATCGTACATATACAGCCTGGTTGTTCAATCCTCCGAGAGGATACAGTAACCCTATGATAACAAATAAATATTTGTTTTATTGAAAAATTAAGTTCAATGGTATAGATTGCTTCCATTTAAAACCTGCCTTCTCAAGATAATTGGTTGTGATTGGCCTAGTACTTGAGAAAGTGGGAAATGAAATCTGGGGCTCATCAAATTCATCCATCCACCCATCCATCTTCTGCCTTTTTTCTGTGATCGGGTCGTGGGGGCAGCAGCTGGAGCAGAGATGGTCCAGCTCTTCTGGGGGGACCCCAAGGCGCTCCAAAGCCAGCCAAGAGAAATAGACTCTCCGGTGTGTCCTGGGTCCTCCCTGTGGCCTCTTCCCAGATGGACATGCCCGGAATACCTCCTGCAGGTCTCACCTTATCTCTAAGGGAGAGTCTAGCCATCCTGCGGAGAAAACTCATTTCGGCCGCGATCTCGTTCTTTCGGTAACTACCCACAGGTCATGACCATAGGTGAGGGTAGCAACGCAGATCAACTGGTAAATTGAGAGAATCCCTCTTCACCATGACAGACCGGTACAGAGTCAGAATCAGTGCAGACGCTTTACCGATCCACCTGTCGATCTCCCGCTCCATCCTTCCCTGACTCATGGACAAGACCCCGAGATACTTGAACTCCTCCACTTGGGGCAGGACCTCTTCTCCGACCCGGAGAAGAGGTCCTGAAATGGTCCTCCAACCATTTCCGGTCGAGCACCATGGTCTCAGATTTGGATGCGATGATCCTCATCCCGGCCGCTTCACACTCGGCTATGAACCGCTCCAGTGAGAACTGAAGATCATGGCCTGACAGAGCCAACAGGACAACATCATCTGCAAAAAGCAGAGACTTGATCCTGTGCCCAGCAAACCAGATCCCCCCGACGCCCTGGCTGCACCTAGAAATTCTGTCCATAAAAGCTATGAACAGAATCGATGACAAAGGAAAGCCCTGGCGGAGTCCAACTCTCACCGGAAATGGAACTTACAACCGGCAATGCGGACCAAGCTCGGACACCAGGCATACAGGGACCGAACAGCCTGTATAATGGGGGCCGGTACCCCATACTCCCGGAGCACCCCCAAAAGGACTGCCCACGGGACACGGTCAAATGCCTTCTCCAAGTCCACAAAAAACATGTAGATTGGTTGAGCAAACTCCCATGCCCCCTCGAGAACCCTGCTGAGGGTATAGAGCTGGTCCACTGTTCCACGACCAGGACGAAAACCACACTACTCCTCCTGCATCCAAGTTTCACCCGGCAGACCCTCCTCTCCAGCACCACTGAATGGACCTTGCCAGGGAGGCTGATGAGTATGATCCCCCTGTAGCTTGAGCACACCACCCCGGTCTGCCAGTCCAGCGGCATTGGCCCAGGCGTCCATGCAATACTGCAGAGGCATGTCATCCAGGATATCCCTACAGCATCCAGATCATTGAGGAACCCAGGGCGGACCTCATCAAGCCCCGGGGACATGCTAATGAAGAGCTTTCTGACGACTTCAGCAACTTCAGCCCCAGAGATAGGCGGACCCCCTCCAAGGTCCCCCAGCTCTGCTTCCTCACTGGAAGGCGTTTCGACGGGATTGAGGAGGTCTGACAAGTATTCCTGCCACCGATCTACAACGTCCCGCATTGAGGTCAGCAGCGCCCTGCTCCCACTGTACACAGTGTTGACAGAGCACTGCCCCAAGACACCAAATGGTGGACCAGAATCTCCTCGAAGCCCACCGGAAGTCATTCTCCATGGCCTCCCTGAACTCCTCCCACTCCCTAGTTTTTGCTTTGGTGACCAACGCAGCCGCATGCCGCCATAGCCGCTTTGCCTGCTGGTACCTGTCAGCTCCCTCCAGAGTCCCACAGGCCAAAAAAGTTCTGATAGGACTCCGTCTTCAGTTTGACAGCATCCCTCACCGCTGGGATCTACAAGCGTGTTCGAGGGTTGCCGCCCCAGACAGGCGTCAACCACCTTACGGCCGCAACTCTAGGCTGCCACCTCAACAATGGAAGCACGGAACATGGCCCATTCGGATGCAATGTCCCCCGCCTCCATCAGGACATGGTTGTAGCTCAGCCGGAGGTGGGAGTTGAAACTTCTTCTGACAGGGGACTCTG
Source organism: Fistularia tabacaria (assembly GCA_901007705.1). NCBI lineage: Eukaryota > Metazoa > Chordata > Actinopteri > Syngnathiformes > Fistulariidae > Fistularia > Fistularia tabacaria. The sequence goes on along the minus strand of CAAKHD010013573.1, from coordinate 144,389 downwards.
TCAGACGTTCCCAGCAGACCCTCACATTACATTTGGGTCTGCTAGGTCTGACCAGCATCCTCCCCCACCATCGGAGCCAGCTCACCACCAGGTGGTGATCCGTTGACAGCTCTGCCCCTTTCTTCATCCGAGTGTCCGGGATATGCTTCAGCAAGTCCAACGATACGAACACAAGATGGATCAAAGAACTATAGCCTAAGGTGCGTTGGTGCCAAGTGCACGTATGGATATCTTTATGCCTGAACGTGGTGTTTGTTATGGACAATCTGTAACGGGCACACAAGTCCAATGACAAAACACCGCTACGACCACCGCCCAGCTCACACTGCCTCGCGGCTCTCTCAGCCTAGCACACCAGCTCGGACTCTTTCCCCGCCAGAGAGGTGACATTCCATGTTCCTAGAGCCAGCTTCTGCAGCCGAGGGTTGGACTGCCAAGGTACCCCGCTCCGGCCACCATCCAGCTCACACTGCACCTGACTCCCTTGGCCCTTCCTGTGGGTGGTGAGCCAGAGGAAGGGGGACCCCTGTCATCCCTTCGGGCTGTGTCCCGCAGAGCCCCATGGGTGCAGGCCCAGTCAACAGGCGCTCGCCTTCAAGCCCCACCCCCGGGCTCATCAAATTCATCCCCTGTAATGCCTATAACCGGGGCAACACCTCTCTGGCATATATGTGAAGAATATGCTATAAAAATATAGATTGGTTGCAAAAAGGAATACGTGCAAATACGATGACATGCAGGGTCATGTGGTGACCTAACTTACATGATAAACAAGTTTATAGATATCGATTATATATATATAGATATATATCTATATATATATAATATATAGATATATATCTATATATATTATAGATAATAGGTGCCCATGATGTGCTGTACACCCCCACTCCACTCTTCTCCTTCTGCTCTCTTCTCTCGTCTCTCTCCCCTTTGTAGTGACCATTCATCAGCATTACAGGGACCTGTCCCTTTCAGTGCTGCATGTTCATTAATACTGCCAGCCGTGGGCTCCTCTGCACTCGTCTGCTCCAGTCCAGGAGGGGGTCCTCTCTGCCTCACGTCGAGCCAAATGACCACCATCTTTCACGCCAGAGAAGGGCCTGCGGCGGCTACGATAATGCTGGTCTGAAATCTGTCCAGAAATTCATTGGTTCATGCAATAACGAACTACATTTTTTATTTCCTTCTCCAGTAGATATGTTGTGTCATCATGTGTCAATGACGAACAAAATTAATAGTTACCAGTTTTATTATGCAGAGCATAATAAAACTTTGCGACACAATTTCCTCTTTCTTTTCATAGGTTTGTATTTTCTCTGATGTTTACATTGATGCATTTGTGTTTATGTGTGTGTGTGTGTGTGTGTGTGTGTGTGTGTGTGTGTGTGTGTGTGTGTGTGTGTGTGTGTGTGTGTGTGTGTGTGTGTGTGTGTGTGTGTGTGTGTGTGTGTGTGTGTGTGTGTCTGTGTGTGTGTGTGTGTGTGCGTCTGTGTCTGTGTGTGTCTGTGTGTGTGTGTGTGTGTGTGTGTGTGTGTGTGTGTGTGTGTGTGTGTGTGTGTGTGTGTGTGTGTGTGTGTGTGTGTGTGTGTGTGTGTGTGCTTGTGTGCGTGCGTGCGTGCGTGCGTGCGTGCATGTGTACGTGTGTGTGTGTGAGTGTGTGTGTGTTTGTGTCTGTCTGTCTGTCTCCGTCTGGCTGTTTGAATGTGCAAGTGTGTGTGCAAGAAGTGCTATTAATAATTTGAATTTTTTATCGACCAAATGTTCATTTGCTGGTTCAAGTTTTCCTCCTTAGCATGTGCCACACACACCAAACATTTCTGCTCATCTGAAGTATTCGATTATCTGAGCATCAGCATCAGCCCTCTATAAATTATCCTGATCATAGGAAAGTGATATAAAGATACTATCTTCTTAAGTTCCACAGCTTGTAGATCCTCATTATTCCGCCTCTGTTTGCTTAATTGCTTTGTTTATTCCTCTAACTTTTACATCATTTAGATGAAATCTGTTTCCTGCAATACTTCATGGCATCTCTCTGACCTTGGCAGAGAGAAGAGAAAAAAGAACATATCATCACCTGTCACCTTACGATAATGGAATTCCCTGGTCCTTGCATCCATTTCATCTACAAGGATTTGAGTACAAAACAACACTGTTTCTCTTGCACATTGTTTAGTTGTTGATCCATGCATTGTGGACCAAAGTACAGATTTATGTTGCAAGCATGTTTCATTTATATCTGCTCAAGGTCAAGGCCTGCTGAAAAGAGAGAGAAAAGACCAGGGTGATCGTTGTGTTCACAGCAGGATTTTCTTTTTTTCCTTTTTTATTATACCAAATGTGTTCTTCAATGAGAAAATCATTAAGTTTTGGTTAAGCAGAGGAAATGCTGTTCTCTTTGGCAGTCGTGACAGAAATCATGGACATGGATGAAAAGCTTGTCTATAGGGCATATGACCAATTTGTTTTTTTCATAAGTCTGTATCACTCTATCTGCCTTACTGTTCTCATTCACCATTACTAAAGTCTATGTTTTGCCACTGAGGAAAAATATAATAATCAAGATGAAAGACTAAATATGAACAGCCATTCATAATACTCATTTTGATGTCAGCTAAATTTCTAAAAAAAACACTTGAATAGCTTTGCTTTTGCCAACAATTTCACACACAATCTTCCTGGCAAGTGTGGCCACTGAGTGACATAATGGCTGCCCAGTTTCACAGGCAGTTGTGAGGTGATAAGGGAGTTATGGATTTATGGAACGCAGTCACACCTTGCTAAGCTGGAGAAGAGAGGGCGTAGAAAAGAATAAGACAGAGTAATGGATAAAAGAAAAGCTGGATGGTAGAGAAGTTAAGGGGAGGAGGGAGAAGTTGGTAATATATTCAAGTTGATGCTTCCCTTCCCACAGTTACAGCTCACTGCCATAAAGCCATCGATACACTCCCTTCATAAAGGCCATCCATCATATTGATCTCCTACTATTACCTTCAAAGGCTGGAATAACAAAGCGGTGCTCAAATAGACACAGTCTTTTTCTACAGAGGCCTTCAGTATCCAAGCAATGACGGGCACTAGTCTGAGAGGAATATACTTAGTCAACATGGATGTAACCCTTGTGGAAAATAACAGGAGGAAGTGGGTGGACTAATGAGTCATTTGGAACCACAGTGATGGACACAGGACAAATACATCATTACATGTTGCAAGGCCTCAACAAAGCTACCAGAGCAGAGGTCTGGGCAGAATGCAGTAAAAATGCCATATAAAGTGTGTTTACAACATTCACAGACAAGTTAGTGTTGGTTAATAAAAGAATCCAGTTATATAGCATTAAAGAAGTCGAAGTAGATGCAAAATAGTCAATCAGACTGAACACTAAAAATCTGCTAAGAGAAATACATGAAATTGCCACATTCCATGAAAGATAAATAACATAGAATCCTGTAATGTATTAAGTCATGTGTCACCAGCAAGAAAGAATTCCAATGAAACATCAGTTGTTTATGTCTTCTCACATCTCACTGTATTTAGTATATCATTATTATCAGTAACAAGCACACACACACACACACACACACACACACACACACACACACACACACACACACACACACACACACACACCACACACAGGCTCACACACACAGACAAGAGTTTTCACAGAAGATATCTCACTCAAGACATTATG
>CAAKHD010013573.1:127447-140672 GCA_901007705.1 Fistularia tabacaria | reverse complement strand
AAAAACAGTGTTTTTTATATGAATGTGTGTGTGAATATGTGTGAAATTTTTATAAATATACACACACACACACACACACACACACACACACACACACACACACACACACACACACACACACACACACACCACACACAGGCTCACACACTCAGACAAGAGTCTTCACTGAAGTTACCTCAATCAAGACATTATGATGTTGCATTGACATAAAAATGTCAGAAAAGGGTTTCATTTATCCGCTGACTAGGAGTCCTTCACCATCATAAGTTTTTATAATGAGGTCTTCAGTTTGTATCAAGGGGCTATTGTGGTGTGGAGGGTGTCCATTTATTGTCATTAAATAAAATCTAGGCATACTGTAAAAATTGGAGATATGATTTGTTTGTTAGAATTTATACTTTATCTATCCCCCACGGGGAAATTCTTTCTCTGCATTTAACCTATCTTCGCAGCGCCAACGGAGCAGTTTGGGGTTCATTGTCTTGGTCAACAACACTTCCGACTGGGAGGAGCCGCGAATCGAATGCTTTACCTCCTGCGCCACACCACCCCCATAAAAGGAGGAGCTACTGGACTGTAGCTTTACTGTACTGTAACTTTATCTCAACTTCATCCATCCATCCATCTTCAACCACTCATCCCTGGTCGAGTCACGGGGGAAGCAGCCGGAGCAGGGAGGCCCAGACTTCCCTCTACCCAGCCGCATAGTCCAGCTCTTCTGGGGGGACCCCAAGGCGCTCCCAGGCCAGCCTTGAGACATAGTCTCTCCAGCGAGTCCTGGATCTTCCCCGTGGCCTCCTCCCAGATGGACATGCCTGGAATAAGGTCCCTGTATGCCCGGACCAAGCTCGGACTCCTGGCATACAGGGACCGAACGGCCCGTATAACGGGGGTAAGTACCTCATACTCTCGGAGCTTCCCCCACAGGACTGCCCGCGGGACACGGTCAAATGCCTTCTCCAAGTCCACAAAACATATGTAGACTGGTTGGGCAAACTCCCATGCCCCCTCGAGAACCCTGCTGAGGGTATAGAGCTGGTCCACTGTTCCACGACCAGGACGAAAACCACACTGTTCCTCCTGAATCCGAGATCTAGCGGAACCTCCTCTCCAGCATTGCTGAATAGACTTTGCCAGGGAGGTTGAGGAGTGTGATCCCCCTATAGTTGGAGCATATCATCCGATCCCCCTTTTTAAATAGGGGAATCACCACCCCACTCTGCGAATCAAGCAGCACTGTCTCCAATGACCACTTAATGCAGCAGAGGCGTGTCAGCCAGTACAGCCCTACAGCATCTAGAGCCTTGAGGAACCCAAGGCAGACCTCATCCACCTCTTACACAGTGTTGACGGAGCACTGCTTCCCCCCCTGAGACGCCGGATGGTGGACCAGAATCTCCTCAAAGCACACTAGAAGTCATTCTCCACAGCCTCTCCGAACTCCCATGCCCTAGTTTTTGCAACCGCCGTAGCCGTATGCCACTGGGCCTGCCAGTACCTGCCAGCGGCCTCCGGAGTCCCACAGGTCAAAAAGGGCTGATAGGACTCCTACTTCAGCTTGACAGCATCCCTCACCACTGGGGTCCACCAGCGTGTTCGAGGGTTGCCACCCCGAAAGGGGGCCGACCGCCTTACAACCGCAACTCTGGGCTGCCGCCTCGACAATGGAAGCACGGAACATGGCCAATTCGGACTGAATGTCCCCCGCCTCCCTCGAGACGTGGTTGCAGCTCTGCTGGAGGTGGGTGTTTAAGCTCCTTCTGACAGGGGACTCTGCCAGACGTTCCCAGCAGACCCTCAGATTGCGCTTGGGTCTGCCAGGTCTGACCAGCATCCTCCCCCACCATCGGAGCCAGCTCACCACCAGGTGATGAGCAGTTGACAGCTCCGCCCCTCTCTTCACCCAAGTGTCCAGGATATGCGGCCGTAAGTCCGACGTTATGACCACAAGGTCGATCAAAGAACTGCAGCCTAAGGTGCGTTGATGCCAAGTGCGCATATGGACACCTTTATGCCTGAACGTGGTGTTTGTTATGGACAATCCATAATGAGCACAGAAGTCCAATAGCAAAACATCACTCGGGTTCAGATCAGGAGGGGCGTTCCTCCCAATCAAGCCCTTCCAAGTCGCACTGTCGTTGCCCACGTGAGCATTGAAGTCTCCAAGAAGTCCCCAGAAGGAGCGCTCTCTAGCAGCCCCTCTAAGGACCCCCAAAAAGGGGGGTATACAGAGCTGCTGTTGGGTAAACAACAGTCCATAAACAACAGTCAAAACCGGTCCCATGTCATCCTTTCGGGATGTGCCTGGCCGAGCCCTGTGGGTGCAGGCCCGGCCACCAGGCACTTGCCATCGAGCCTCACCCCCGGGCCTGGCTCCGGGGGGGGGGCCCGGTGACGCGCGTCCGGGTTGGGGAAATCCAGGTTCCAAGTTGTTCTTCATCATGGGATTCATTTGAGCTACGCTTTGTCTGGCCCCTCACCTGGGACCTGTTTGCCTCGGGTGACCCCTCTGGGGGCATGAGGCCACCGACAACATAGCTCCCAGGATCATCGAGACACGCAAACCCCTCCACCACGATAAGGTGGCAGCTCAAGGAGGGGTTTATGCTGTACGTTATTTCGACTACAGTGTCCACCTACAATATAAAATAGTCCAGTCTCTGAATATAGTTATTCTGACCTTATATTGGGAAGAGCCAGTATTAATGTCGATGATTTTTTTTGTTTGTTTTGTTTTTATCCAACTTAAGCCATGGACTCAATTCATGCAACCTTTATGGCCTGTGCAGATCTATGGCCTATGGTTCCCTCTGAAATCATTTATGAAGATGCTTTTCAAGTTTTACTATCTTTTGTTGGATATTATAGGCACAAAACAATACAGTTTAACCTTGAGTAATTACTATGTTATTTTTTTGTCATTAGAACTCAGATATGACACACACTTTATTCATGATATTCTTTATATTCTTTTGCTAATTTTCCAGCATGGCCACGACTGGCGACTCATAGGCTCTAATACTGGCATAGTGATGATGCATCACTGACTAGGCGTCAGTATTTGACAAGTTTAATGTTGGATCAGGCTGAAAAAGCAGGCATTTGAAGAAAATGGAAGCCATGCAGGTGAAATTCACATTGACAGACACAGAAAGGCCAAAGTCTCAGGTGGCCAAAGAATGAAACAAGGACATGAGAGACTGAGATGGGGAAAGAACAGCTGCAAAAAGACACTCTTTCTGTTTTGTCAAGCTCACTGGGGTAAGTAATCACAATGATGATAACGTCTTTTCTTTCTTTCTTTCCAAAGGCTTTTTCAAATCTGTCTGACTTAATGAGATTTTTTGCATATCAACCTTATGGTCAGTTAATAGAAGCCAATAGAAAATACACCAAATAAAGTCAAATAAAGCAACAGCTTGGTTGCTGTGGTAAGAATAGCTGCTGCCTTATTCCCCTTACAAACATTAGGACAAAAAGTTATGCTGTGTTGGACACAGAGGGGTGTGGCCTCTCACCCCACAGCAGAACGGCGGGGCTGGAGCTCAGTCGCAGCAGTGGGCGCCGGCAGACACACACAGCTGTTGTACATCAGAGACTCGAGGTATGGACTGCGATTCCTGGTAGACTCCAGGTCACAGGTTCGCCACCTATCCGTGCAAGACGGGGGGGGGCTGCAAGCCCACACTAACTTTTTGTTGTCGGGGGATGTATATCAAAGCTTGCTGGCAAAATTCCTGTCCCTAACAACGCCAACATTTTCGACCGAGTCTATGAAGCACGGCGTGGAACACTACGTCCCTACAGTGGGACCACAAGTTTTCGCGCGAGCCCGCCGGCTAGATGCAGCCGAGCTAGCGATCGCCAAGGAGGAGTTTGTCTCCATGGAATGCCTGGGGATAGTGCAGCGGTCCAACAGCCCGTTGGCCTCCCTACTCCACATGGTACCCAAGGCCGACGGGTCGTGGCGCCCCTGCGGTGACTTTCGTCGATTAAATAATGTCATCGCAAACGAACGTTACCCCATCCCCCATATTCAAGATTTCTCAGTGCGGCTAGCAGGGGCCACTTTTTTTTCCAAGGTGGACCTGGCTGCCCGGTTATCACCAGGTGCCGATGCGTGCAGAGGACGTGCCCAAGACCGCAGTGGTCACCACGTTTGGGGTTTTCGAGTTCCTACTCATGCCTTTCGGCTTGAAGAGTGCCGCTCAGACCTTTCAAAGGCTTATGGACTCGGTGATCCGTGACCTCTCCTTCGTGTTTGTGTACCTGGACGATATCCTGGTGGTACAGCCTGTCAGCTGACCAACACCTGGAGTACCTGACAAAGATTTTCTGCTGTCTGCATGACCACGGCCTTATCGTCAACCCGGCCAACTGTCAGTTTGGACTGTTGGTGATTGATTTCCTGGGCCATCGCATTTCTCCACAAGGTGCAATTCCGTTGCCAGCAAAGGTGAAAGCAGTGACTGCCTTCCCCCGCCTGGCTTCAGTCAGGGCGTTGTGCCATGCCAGTGTGCTAAGGTTCACCGTTATGTTAGGGCTGCCCTCGAGCCATTTCCGATTCGGACCAGGCGGTTTGATCATGTGCATGTTGACCCGGTAGGCCCTCTGCCACCTTCGCAAGGGTTCACGCATCTGCTCAGCATGGTTGATCGGACCACCAGGTGGCCGGAGGTCGTGCCGTTATCCTCCACGGCGACCTCAGGCGTGTCAAGAGCATTTCTCTCTGCCTGGGTTGCCCGTTTTGGCATCCCGTCCCACATCACTTCGGACAGGGGTCCATAGTTTGTATCGGCACTTTGGTCGGCAATAGCTGGGTCATTGGGAGCTACGATACGCCGTACAATGGCATACCACCCTCAGGCCAACGGATTGTGTGAACGGTTCCACCGCTCCCTCATGGAAACACTCTGAGCGGTGCTCTCGGATGGCAACTGGGTGGACCGTCTACCGTGGGTTATACCGGCGGTGCGTTCTGCCTCAAAGGATGACCTCGGTGCATCACCCTCCAAGGCTTGGCCTGTCGTGTTCGTGCGACACGACACTCACCGATCGCCTCTTCAACCCCGTACGACGGGCCATTTCGGGTTCTCAAGGCAGGCGCTACGAGTTTCGTGCTGGACATGGGTGGGCATAGAGAGCGAGTGTCGATCGATCGGCTTAAGCCATTGTACAGGGTGGCGGGGGAAGTTCTTCTCCCGGCCCAGGTTCTCCACCGGGGTTGTCCTCCGTCTAGAACCCCAGCAGCCCAGCGTTAGGGGCCCCAGCTGTTCCGACCGAGGAACACCGCAGCCGTTATGGCAGGTTGGTCAGGCTTCCCCTGAGGCACTAGTGGGGTTTTCAGTGTCCCTTATGGGTGTTCGGGGGGGGGCTGTGTGGTGGACAAAGAGGGACGTGGCCTCTCACCCCACGGGACTAGGGGCCTGGGGGCGTGGCTTAAGTCTGTGCCTACATATGTGCACCCCACAAGTGTTACGGGGTTAGTTAGTAGGTATGGTATGTAGTATGGTGGTGCTCGTTAATAAACGCAATCTTTTCATTCAAGACTCCAAGGCTTCGTCATCGTTTATTCCTTGCCGAGCGCCACATTTAAAAGACAACCCAAACCCAGACCCACACATACATAGACAGACAGAAAACACAGACACATACAAACAAAACCAGATTGCAGCCACTAAAATATGCACTTGCATGATTGCTGTTATCATTTCTGATCAGTTGTGCATTGTGAAGGCTACAGTCAGGCCATAAGCATGGGAATGATTGTTTTGCAGGGTATCTGAAGCCCACTTTTGCCTGGCTGACTAAGATGGGTAGTGAGGAAATGGTAATGTGTGGAAGATTTTTATTACCGACCTGATCTAAGTCATTATATCATCACAGTTTCATAGCTTCAGTTCAAATGCAGTAATGTTTGTCAATGAGTCTTATTTCACTAAAGACTCAAAGGTTTGTCCCTTTTCTGTGAATGTGATAATATAATTAAAAAAACTTTGCCAGGCATCTCTCTTTTTTTTTTTTTTGTTGTATCTGATGATTTTATGGAACACACTGCATTCATTCCAATTTAGAACACAGCTTAAGTTAAATATAATTGCAACATTTTTGCAGTAGCAAATGAGACAAAAACTTTCTAAATGTAATTGCACTCAATTTAGCCTTATCCTTCGCATAAATGATGTAAATAATGGTGACAATTAGAACAGTTATTAGTGGTTCAGTCCTGAAATCAATGAAAGATGAATTATCTACACTTTATATAACATTATCTCTGCTTTATGTAACAGACACAGTACTTTTATTCTTTCATTTTCTTAACTGGCATGTCAAAAAAATGACTTTTGCCTTTCATTATAATGGCAACAAAATTATAGCCTGCCAAATGACCAATAAAAGTATTTTTGGAACATATTAAAAAATCTAAATGCTTATGATGAGAAGATTAATTGGGTTGATTCAAGCATACCTGGCAAATAGACAAAAACAATTATTTTCGAATAATTAGCCTGGACTGTGGATCAAAAGATAGTCATTTGTCAATATGATTTCCATAAGACTGATTATAGATTATAACTTTTCTTGGTTTGTACTTAATCATCTTTTAATTACCCAAATTAGGAATAGTTAATAAGCCAAAAATACATTATTTTGTGATTTTCATTATGTCAAATGTTATTGAAAAAGAATGTTTAGAAAAATTGTAGAAACACACAACTTTTTCAAGGTTCAAGACTCAAAGCAGGTATAAAATATTGTGAATAATATGATGAATTTAGAAGCTCAAGTGGGTATTGCACAAAAAGCCTGAGGAGAGTTGTGGCAGGAGAATGAGAAGGCGTTTTATGTGTGTGTGTATGTATGTATGTATGTATGTATGTATGTATGTATGTATGTATGTATGTATGTATGTATGTATGTATGTATGTATGTATGTATGTATGTATGTATGCATGTATGCATGTATGTATGCATGTATTTGTTAATTTATTTATGTATTTATTTTTTATGCTGAAAGTGGGCCTCAGTGGGATTTCCAGTTACAAGAAGTACCATTGGTTTGTGCTATGCTGTAAAAGACTGAGTCTTGTCGATTCCATGCAGAGATAAAAATGAGATAGACTTAAATGATTTATACTCTGCATGTATATCGAAGCTGGCAATCTGAAATGATGGGCTACAAGGCTTGTAAGGGAAATAACACATTTCAAAGTTCTAAGAAAAGAAGCAAAATATCCTAATCGATCGAGATATATAATAAAAAGAATTAAAAGACTTTAATATTTTAGAGTGTGGATGAGAGCTTTCAAACCAGAAGGATGTAAATCTCTGACTGTGAGTGTTCCTCATTTTTTTTTTTTTTTTATCAGCAGCAATTCCTCCGATCTACTTCAAATTTGACCGATATAATCCTTGGGACGGACAAAGCATTGTCTTGGTTGTAGTTGCTTGGATGAGTGGTCCTCATATTTTGGCTAAGACTTATTTTTCCAGTGCCATTTCAAGTGGCTAAATCCTCGTCAGTCCTCTGGCACAATTTATCCTTACGGTCAGATAATGGGAGCACAGCGAACATGGTAAGTTGATTTCGCCATGGAGTAAACCAGAGTGGCTTCACTGCTTGATACCAGTTAACTGTCATCAACTATCAATTGTTATGGCACTAACGGTTTGGTTCCAATCAGAATCAAGTAGGGGTGTGTGATATGGACCATATATTATGTTATGATACTGTAATTTCATATACAGTATCATTCATGATATGTATACATATATTAATTAATTAATTAATGTATTTATTTATTCATTTATTTATTTATTTATTTATTTATTCATTTATTTATTTGGGTGCTCGTCAAGGAAAATTATGACGTAGCCTGAGAGTCATGGATGAGTTCACTTTAATCAACGCTCACCAACCATACAACAGGAATACATTGCACTTCCGGGGTGCATATATAAACCACACCCTGAAGCTCCTTGTCCCATGGGGTGAGAGGCCACGCCCCTCAGTGTCCATCACACAAAATATATCCATGCCGCAGGGGCAGCAGCCGGAGCAGAGAGGCCCAGACTTCCCTCTCCCCAGCCTCGTGGTCCAGCTTCTGGGGGGATCCCAAGGTGCTCCCAGGCCAGCCGACAGACATAGTATCTCCAGTGTGTCCTGGGTCTTCCCCGTGGACTCCTCCCAGATGGGCATGCCCGGAATACCTCCCCCAGGAGGCATGCAGGAAGCATCTTTACCAGATGCCTGAGCCACCTCATCTAACTCCTCTATACAGAGGGGTAGCAACTCTACAATGAACTCCTCCGGGAAGGCTGAACTTCTCACCCTATCTCTATAGGAGAGTCTGGCCACGCCGCAGAGAAAACTCATTTTGACCGCTTAGATCCACAATCTCGTTCTTTCATTGGTGAGGGTAGGAACGTATAACGTCCAGTAAATTGAGACCTTCACCTCCTGGCTCAGCTCCTTCTTTACCACGACAGATCGGTACAGAGTCCACATCACTGCAGACGCTGCACTGATCTGCTTGTTGATCTCCCACTCCATCCTTCCCTCTCTTGTGAACAAGACCTCAAGATACTCGACCTCCTCCACTTGGGGCAGGACCTCTTCCCCGACCCAGAGTGGGCACTCCACCTATTTCCAGTTGAGAACCATGATCTCAGATTTGGAGGTGCTGATCCTCATCCCGCCCACTTCTCATTCAGCCGCGAACCACTCCAGTGAGAGCTGGACATCATGGACCAATAAAGCCAACAGAACCACATCATCTGCAAAAAGCAGAGACTCGATCCTGTGGCTACCAAAAAAGATCCTCTCGACGCCCTAGATATTCCATCCATAAAAGTTATGAACAGAATCAGTGACAAAGCCTGAATAATAGGGTACAACATATTTCCAGAGAACCCCCCACAGGATTGCCTGCGTTTCAATGCCTTCTCCAGATCCACAAAACACATGTAGACTGGTTGGGCAAACTCCCATGCCTCCTCGAGGACCATGCTTAGGGCATGGAGCTTGTCCATTGTTCCATGACCAGGACAAAAACCACACTAATCCTCCTGGATCTGAGGTTCAGCGTCCAGGCGGACCCTCCTCTCCAGCACCGCTGTATAGACCTTACCAGGGAGGCTGAGGATTGTGATCCCTCTGTTGTTGGAGCCCACCCTCCAATCCCCATTTTTAAAAAGGGGTATCACCACCCCAGTCTGCCAATCCAGCAGCACTGTCCCCGACATCCGTGCAATGCTTCAGAGGCATGTCAGCCAGGACAGACCTACAGCATCCAGAGCCTCGAGGAACCCAGGGCAGACCTCATCCACCCCCAGGGCCCCGCTACTGAAGAGCTTTTTAACTGCCTCAGCAACTTCAGCCCCAGAAATGGTGTGTCCACCTGAGATTCCCCTGGCTCTGCTTCCTCATTGGAAGGCGTTTGGATGGGATTGAGGAGGTCTCGGAAGTATTCCTTCCACCAATCTAAAAGGTCTCGGGTTGAGGTCAGCAGCACCCCGCTCCCACTGTATACAGTGTTGACGGAGCAGTGCTTCCCCCTCCTGAGCCGCTGGATGGTGGACCAGAATCTCCTCAAAGCCCACCGGAAGTCATTCTCCATGGTCTCCCCTCACTCCTCACACACCCGAGTTTTTGCCTCGGCAACCAAGGAAGCTGCATGCCGCTATGCCTACCAATACCTGTCAGCTGCCTCCGGAGCCCCACAGGCCAAAAAGGCCCGATAGAACTCCTTCTTCATTTTGAGAGAATCCCTCACCGCTGGGGTCCACCAGCGGGTTCGAGGGTTGCCGCCCCAACAGCGCCAACCACCTTATGGATGCTGCTCCTATCTGCCATTTTGATTATGGAAGCACAGAACATGTCCCAGTTGGACCCAATGTGCCCCGGTTTTCCTTGGGATGTCTTTGTAGCTCTGCCGGATATGGGAGTTGAAAGTCCTTCTGAAAGGGGACTCTGCCAGACGTTCCCAGCAGACTCTCACATTAATTTTTGGGTCTTCCATGTCTGATTGGTATCCTCCCCCACCATTGGAGCCAGCTCACCACCAGGTGGTGATCAGTTGACAGCTCTGCACCTTTCTTCACCCGAGTTTCCAGGACATGCTGCACGCATGCTGCACGCCACACAAGCAGCTGCCGACTCCTTTACATCTCTATGATTGCCTGACCAGACAAACTTTACACACACCAGCTTCACCGAAGCTCGAACCCCCGGGTGTGAGAGCGAGTGCACCAAGTCAAAGAATCCGACAATTCAAAGCCATCGGAACCACCGGGGCCAGCCAGTAGAAATGTCACACAGGAGATCAGGGCTACCGTCCTGCAGAGCCACATCCTCCAGCCTGAGGCCAGTGTATGACGACTTCAGGGCGAGGACATCCGCGTCTCTGGGCTGGTCAGCAGCCATAGCTGAGAAATCAATTCCGACATGCTCAGGGCACACAAGAACCCACAACAGGCAATCCGCAACCGAATTGGCCTTGCCAGCCACATGCCTAATGTCCGTGGTAAATTTCGAAACGGCCGAGAGGTGCCGCTGCTGGCGAGTGGGCCACGGTTCAGCCACACGTGGCGAAAGTCCACATATGCCGTGAAAGAGCGGCCTTCCAAGAGAAAACGGAAATGCCTTGTCGCCAGGTGCAGGGCCAACAAATCCCTGTCAAAAATGTTGTATTTGTGGTCACTATCCCGCAATTTGCGGCAAAAGAATGCAAGGGGCTGCCAGGCGGCAACCACCCACTGCTCACCGCAGCCCCAATGTCAAACGCATCAGTCGTCAACACAATAGCAGTTGTGGGCACGGGATGGGCGAGAAGGGCTGCGTTAGATAAGGCGCACTTAGCCCCGTCGAAAGCATGAACCCGTTCCGGAGTCCAGACAACCGCATCCTTCACCCGTCTGGACCACAAAGCCCCATAAAGAGGCTGGAAAAGATGGACAGCGTGAGGGAGGAACCAGTTATAAAAATTCAACATGCCCAAGACTCCTGTAACACCCTGACCGATGCCGGGTGAGGGAAATCAGCCACCGCCTGCACCTTAGAAGGCAATGGAACTGCGCCTTGCGGCGAACCGTGGTGTCTCAAGAAATCATTCACTGGCAGAGGCCATGCTACTTGAGAAACTGGAAAACCTCTAACAGGTGCTCCAGGAGCATATCAGCCGACGGGCTCGCCACCAGAATGCAATCTAGATAAACAAAATCAAACATGAAAATGAGCACCAAGTCCATATGCGTCTGGAAAGTCTGAGCATCTCCCTTCAGACAGACAAGCATATGCAAAAACTCGAACAGGCCGAAGGGGGTTTTATATATATATATATATATATACACATACACATACATACATACATATATATACATATGTATATGTATATGTATGTATATATGTATATGTATATATATGTGTGTGTGTGTATATACAGTATGTATACATATATATTTACAAACCCCAATTCCAGTGAAGTTAGGATGTTGTGTAAAATAAAATAGAAACAGAATACAATGACTTCCAAATTATTTAAAAAAAAAATCAGTTGAAAACACTACAAAAGACAAGATATTTAAAGATCAAAATCAAAACTTTAATGTTTTTGCAAATATTCAATCATTTTGAATTTGATGTCTGCAACACATTCCAAAAAAGCTGGGAGAGGGGCATTTTTACACTGTGTTACATCACCTTTCCTTTTAACAAAACTCAATAAGCGTTTTGGAACTAATTGTTGCAAGATTGACACTAATTGTTTCAGGTTTGTAAGCGGAATTCTTTCCCATTCTTGCTTTATGTACAACTTCAGTTGCTCATCAGTCCAGGGTCTCTGTTGTCGTATTTTATGCTCCATAATGCGGCACACATTTTCAATAGGAGTCAAGTCTGGACTGCAGGCAAGCCAGCCTACTAACTGCCCTCTTTTACTACGAAGCCACGCATTGTAATGTGTGCACAATATGGCTTGGCATTGTCTTGCTGAAATAAGCGGGAACTTAACTGAAAAAGACAGCGCTTGGATGGCAGCATCTGTTCTTCAAAAACCAACAATAATGGTGCCTTCACAGATGTGCAAGTTCCCCATGGGCACTAACACACTCCCATACCATCACAGACACTGTCTTTTGAACTTTGTGCTGATAATCCGAATGGCCCTTTCCTCTTCTGCCTGGAGGATATGACACACATTATTTCTACAAACAATTTGAAATGTCGACTCAGCAGACCATGCACACTTTTACACTTCAACTCAGTCCATTTCAGATGAGCTTGGGCCCAGAGAAGCCCGTTTCTGGGTGTTGTTGTATGGCTTTGCCTTTGCATGGTACAGTTTTAACTTGCCTTTGTATGTGCAGCAACAAACTGTATTAACTGACATTGGTTTTCTGAAGTGTTCATGAGCCTACGTGGCAATATCCTTGACACAAAGATGCCTGTTTTTAATGCAGAACCATCTGTGTGATTGAGGGTTGCGGGCATTCAACAGTTGTTTTATGATTTGCCGCTTTCACACAGAGATTTTTCCAGATTCTCTGAATTTTTTGACGATATTATGGACAGGAGATGATGAAATCCCTAAATTCCTTGCAATTACTCGTTGAGAAATCTTGTTCTTAAACTGTTGGACCACTTGCTCACCAAGTTGTTCACAAAGTGGTGAACCTTGTCCCATCATTGGAAAATTTTTGGTCAATTTTATAAACACATGAAGACTGTCTTAGATATCTTCCTTGGAGTCAGAGATATAAAGTTCTGCAATATAAAATTCTGCTCTTTTTTCCCTACAACAATAGTGTTGATAACTGACACCCCTGGTCCATAAATGTCTCTATTGCCATATCGCACAGCACTAGCTGCAAGCCCCAACTAATAGACCTGTTCCAAACAGGTGCCTTTTAAGCAGGCACCTAAGCAGTTAAAGTGAGGCTTATAAATAAAATGCAATACTAAGAGTAAGAGAAATGCAAAGGGAGTAAAGAGTTGAATTGGTCACCCTGCAGTCTGTCTTGGCCCTATGGCCAAAAGCAAAGCTATTTAGGGACAAAGAGTGTGTCAGCAGGGAGCAGGAGAGTAGGAGCGTATTAGAGCATTTGGGTGAAAGGGGGCTGACTGTGTGCGTGGATATGAGTATATGTGTGTGTGTGTGTGTGTGTGTGTGTGTGTGTGTGTGTGTGTGTGTGCGTGTGGGTGTGTGGGTGTGTGTGGAAGGGGGGG
>CAAKHD010013573.1:79911-127427 GCA_901007705.1 Fistularia tabacaria | reverse complement strand
CGATTGTGTGAATGTGTGTGTGAGTGTATCTATATGTGTTTGTGTGAGTGAATGTATGTGTGCATGAGTATATGTGTGTGTGTGTGTGTGTGTGTGTGTGTGTGTGTGTGTGTGTGTGTGTGTGTGTGTGTGTGTGTGTGTGTGTGTGTGTGTGCGTGTGTGTGTGTGTGTGTGTGTATGAGAAAATCTTGCAAAGTATGACACCTGACAGCCTCATCCCCCAGACATAAGGACACATGTGTAGTGTGTGCATGTGTATGCAAGTGCACATATGTGTATGTGTGTGTGTGTGTGTGTGTGTGTGAAGGGATATATGAAGGGAGGCTGATATGGACAGGCCGAAGTGAAGGAAAGAGAGAAAAGAGAGGACATGGGCAAAAGGATAGAGCTAAAGAATAGGGGATTCCTACCAGCGCTTTAAGACTACTGAAGTAGCGTCTATCACAGGCACACAATCACTCTGACCCATACACGGTAAGAAGGCTCCAGGGATTCTTACCTGCTCCTCTAAATTAGCACCATATTACACCGATAGCATAACACCAATATTTTGCCCGTATTTTACAACTTTGTTCTTTTATTTATGATTCCACAAAAATAATGAATTTGAGTACTAATTTGCCCAAGAGATTCCTGACACAGGAAATTTAGTTGTGCAATAAAAAGGAACTCAGTATTCAACGCTGTCATACAGTACAATTTGTTTGGAACTGGAGCATAAAAAAGAGAATAGAAGTGGGGAAAAAAACATCAAAAGAGCTTGTAGATTGAAAGGTAAAAATGTGCACTTCTATCTAAATTCATTCATAAATGTGTGTGTGTGTGTGTGTGTGTTTGTGTGTGTGTGTGTGTGTGTGTGTGTTCATGCAAGGACACTTCCATGCACGCCTGCATGCATAATGAGCAGTTCTCTTCACTTGACCAATAAAGCAAAGCCATCATGATTCACTATCATTTCTCTTCTCTTTTTCCATGTCAGCTCAGATTCACTGTTCACATCAATCGCACTCTTTCACTCTTTTCTGCACAACCCCCCGAAACCCTGATCTGTCCCTGCAAACTGCATTCAATCAGCTTTCTTCTCTTTCCCACCTTCCTCTCTGTCTTCATCTTACTGTCTTAACGCCCATGTTCTTCCCCTGTGCATGCGAGGTTATTGCCTGTCTGTCTGTCGGGGGATGAATAATTAAGGTGAACTGAGTCCGGTCAGCAGATGGCAAGATGACTGTTATGGATCTTTCTATGGTCTTTAGGAATTGCTTTGTGTATGCTGACACCTGCCCAGTCAGGGCAAATGGGAGCTTTGTTAAAGCACAGGACACAGCGAGGTACAGGGTGAAGCATGTCCAAATACATCACTCCTCTATGCCTGCACTTGTAGATGCTCACATATGCCCATGCAGATATGCAACATCATACACAGGTACTTCAATTTATGCCTATGCACAGACAGGCCAGCATGCTGAGAAGGATACAATTGAAAATGCAGGCAAACAAGCTGGATGAGAACTATTGTTTCTGCACATTCTTATGCACCTGATCCACACCAAAGGACAAATTGATTTTTTTCCTCAATATCTCCTACTTATCTTTCTACTCCATACTCACTCTTCACGCCTTTTCCTACCTGTTATGTCTCTCAGCATTTTATTGTCCACACCCCTCTCACTGTCCATTTGGCCATCTCTTTATCCCTCTCCTCCACAAGCCCTGACAACCACAAGCAGCCCTGCATCACCATGCTTGATGGCCCCCACAGATTTTGTCAGTACAGTCACTGCCACCCAACTGACCTCAAACCCCTCCCCCAAGACTCTCACCTTATTGCTTCAATCTCCCAGGATCACATGAGTTGCACCGAGCCCTACTCCACACCCAGACCTAGTTGAACGATGCAGGACAATATAGCTTTTTTATTTTGGGGGGTGGCGGGTTGCCCTGTTCAGACACAACTGAGCCCTCTTTAGTTTCCTCTAATCCCCCCTGATCCTGTAACCTATCTCACTCCTGTCTCCTCCCAAATGAAAAGAACTTAACCCAGTTTCTTTTCTTTTTTTTCTTCTTTGTTTGTTTGTTTGTCTAAAATCACGCAGGAATGAAGCAGAATAAAGTTGAGATAACAGAGCGTGTTTCTTTTTATTCTGCCCATTTGTATCCTTGTCAGAGTTCCAGGATCTTTTTTTTCTCTCTCCATTAAATCTTGTTCAGTTTGTAAGTGTTTCCAGAGCTCTTCATCTTGCTTTACAAGTCTGGACTTAGTGTAATACCTTTTTTTTTTATATTCGAACGCAGACATTTTGCAAACCAAACATTTATTTAAGAGGAAAACAGTCCATACTGCAATTAAAAAAGATGTTTTACTGCAATTCAAAAATTTCGTAAATGAAAACATTTTAACATAAATCCTAAAAATGCAATTCAAAACCAAATCCTGCAGTTTTGCTTATTTGTGGTTGAAATGTCTTCAGACATCTTCAGCAGCTAGTCTTGAACAAAGCTGAAAACTCCAATCAAGACTGGACAACAGGATGGTGATTGATACCTTTCAAACCTGGCTTTGTTTTTTGGACCTTCTCAGACTACAAATATATATCTATTGTGGTGCTCAGCAAGGAATAAACGATGACGAAGCCTTGGAGTCTTGAATGAGATATTACATTTATTATTGAGCACCACCATACCACTGTACACTACCCCGTGCACTTCCGTATATGAGCCTCCGGGCTAAGCCACATCCCCAGCCCCTAGTCCCGTGGGGTGAGAGGCCATGCCCCCGTGTGTCCACCACAATATGCATTTGTGTGTGTGTGTGTGTGTGTGTGTGTGTGTGTGTGTGTGTGTGTGTGTGTGTGTGTGTGTGTGTGTGTGTGTGTATAGTTGTTGTGGGCCATAGGTACTAAAACATTCTCTATCTAATGATTATATCCAAAAATAAACCGTGACACATTTATAGAAAAATTAAACCCTGATAAAAACCTGGGCCATGGCCTTTGTCTCACATGCTGATAGTAAACTGCCTTTGTGATAAAGCAGAGAGAGAATATATGCTGGTTTTCTTTGTACTTGATGTTTTCAATCCTGTGCCAGATTAACATAGGGTACAGGTGCCATGTGCATGATGTCTTTTGTGATACCAATAAAGATTGAGTATTTCACTTAATGAAATATTTAGTAAATGGTTGAAAAAATGTTTTACATTTGAACATTTGAACCTTTTGACCAGAATCCGTATCAAGAAACTGTGTTTGAATTGAATCAACATATAATTAAATACCCATCCAAGTTATTATACTTTTAAATTCAAAATATATTCATTCATTGATATGGCAAAGACTGAAGATCAAGAATGTGTGCCCTCACTTCAGTATCGTCAGTATCTTTGATACGTAAGTGCCTCTTCAAACCATTGTTGTATCTTACTGGGACCCACTGAAAATGACATAGGCTTGACATGCTTTGAATTTTTCAGGAGAAAATGTGAGTTTGTTTACTGCATTAACCTGATCGAGGTTGAGGTATTGAGGTACATATTTAAGAAACAAGAGTAATAATGATAGCCAAAATTGTCACATTACTTACGAGACCATGTACATTTGCTTTAGCAGGCCTTGTATGTCACTGTCTACCCTTTGTGTTCTGTCACATTGTTGCATGGCAAGGTTGAAGGGCATTTGCCTTTCTGAAACTCAATATTTTATTTCTAATTCGGGTGCATGCGAGAAGACTGAAAGACTGAAAAAGCTATTCATATTTATTGAGGTGCAGCAGAAACTGAGAGAAGTGTCCTCATGGAGCCAAAAGGGACCATATCCGACTAAAATAAACAACACAAATGTAGCAGGAAAGTGCACTATGAAAGAATGTTGTAATATTGTTTGCTGTACTCATCTGTTCACCTTCTGAGCTCTCCTTCTTTCTGGCAGATGCCAACATCAAAGTATGCAACTGCATACTGATGCTCCACTATACATCCACATGATGACCCTGATGTCCTCATGTTTACAACAGTGGAACTAATCACTCAACTTCTGCGATCCATTAAAATTAAACCTTTGGGTGACAGAAATTAGTACATGTACTTTTATGAATTTGACAAAAGCAAATCAATGTGATCACTTAAACGAAAAGGCAATATGGGAGTCTCTTTCTCAGAAAGGCTGTATTCAGATACACAGGAGAATGTAAATTGACCACATAGTAACAGGCTACAATGCTCCAATACTAAAAATTAGGAAAGTATAATCAGTATTAATTAATTTCCATACTGATCATACTTTCCTTTATATTAAAGATTAGGAAAGTATGATCAGTATTAATTCATTTACATAATATTGTTTGGCCCCTCCCTGAGCTGCCACCTTATCGTGGTGGAGGGTTTTGCACGTCCCGATGATCCTCGGAGCTATGTTGTCGGGGGCTTCATGCCCTCAGAAGGGTCACCCAAGGCAAACAGGTCCCAGGTGAGGGGCCAGACAAAGCGTGGCTCAAAGATTTCCATGATGAGAGACAACTTGGGACCTAGTTTTCCCCAGCCTGGACGCGGGTCACCAGAGCCCCCCCCTGGAGCCAGGCCCAGGGGTGGGGCTCGATGGCGAGCGCCTGGTGGCCGGGCCTGCACCCATGGGGCTCAGCCAGGCACAGCCCGAAGGGAAGACATGGGACCCCCTTCCCCTGGGCTCACCACCCACAGGAAGGGCCAAGGGAGTCGGGTGCCGTGTGAGTTGGGCGGTGGCCGAAGGGGGGGACCTTGGCGGTCCAACCCTCGGCTGCAGAAACTCGCCCTAGGGACATGGAATGTTACCTCTCTGGTAGGGAAAGAGTCCGAGCTGGTGCGCAAGGTTGAGAGATTCCGACTAGATATAGTTGGACTCACCTCGACGCGCAGCCTGGGGTCTGGAACCAGGCCTCTCGAGAGGGGCTTGACTCTTTGCTATTCTGGAGTTGCTCCTGGTGAGAGACGCCGAGCAGGAGAGGGCATATTGATTGCCCCCCGACTTGGCGCCTGCATGTTGGGGTTCAACCCGGTGGACGAGAGGCCTCCCTCCGCCTTCAGGTAGGGGGACAGGTTCTGACTGTTATTTGTGGCTATGCACCCAACACCAGTTCAGTATACCCAACCTTCTTGGAGTCCTTAGAGGGGCTGCTAGAGAGTGCTCCCACTGGGGACTCCCTCGTTGAACTGGGAGACTTCAACGCTCACGTGGGCAACGACAGTGTGACCTGGAGGGGCGTGATTGGGAGGAACGGCCCCACTGATCTGAATCCGAGTGGTGTTTTGTTATTGGACTTTTGTGCTCGTTACGGATTGTCCACAACGAACACCATGTTCAGACATAAAGGTGTCCATATGTGCACTTGGCACCAACACACCTTAGGCTACAGTTCTTTGATCGACCTTGTGGTCGTATCGTCGGACCTACGGATCACAAGAGCTACAACCACGTCCCGAGGGAGACGGGGGACATTGAGTCCGAATGGGCCATGTTCTGCGCTTCCATTGTCTCGGCGGCGGCAGCACAGAGTTGCGTCCGTAAGGCAGTCGCCGCCTGTCGGGGCGGGCAAACCTCAAACACGCTGGTGGACCCCAGCAGTGAGGGATGCTGTCAAGCTGCAGAAGGAGTCCTATCGGGCTTTTTTGGCCTGCGGGACTCCGGAGGCAGCAGAAAGGTACCGGCAGGCCAAGCGGCATGCGGCTGCCGAAGCAAAAACACAGGCGTGGGAGGAGTTCGGAGAGGCCATGGAGAACGACTTCTGGTGGGCTTCGAGGACATTCTGGTCCACCATCCGGCGTCTCAGGGGGGGAAGCAGTGCTCTGTCAACACTGTGTAAGGTGGGAGCGGGGCCCTGCTGACCTCAACGCGGGACGTCGTAGATCGGTGTCAGGAATACTTCTCAGGCCTCCTCAATCCCAGGGCCGGGAGACCCTGGGGGGGGATCCTCCTATCTCCAGGGCTGAAGTTGCTGAAGTAGTCAAAAAGCTCTTCAGTAGCGGGGCCCCGGGGGTGGATGAGGTCTGCCCTGGGTTCGTCAAGGCTCTGGATGCTGTAGGGCTGTCCTGGTTGACACGCCTCTGCAGCATTGCACGGAAGTCGGGGAAGGTGCCGCCGGACTGGCAGACCAGGGTGGTGATTCCCCTTTTTAAAAAGGGGGATCGGAGGATGTGCTCCAATTACAGGGGGATCACACTCCTCAGCCTCCCTGGCAAAGTCTATTCAGCGGTGCTGGAGAGGAGGGTCCGCCGGGTCGTCGAATCTCAGACTCAGGAGGAGCAGTGTAGTTTTCGTCCTGGTCGTGGAACGTTGGACCTGCTCTATACCCTCAGCAGGGTGCTCGAGGGGTCATGGGAGTTTGCCCAACCAGTCTACATGTGTTATGTGGACTTGGACAAGGCATTCAACCGTTTCCCGCGGGCAGTCCTGTGGGGGGTGCTCCGGGAGTATGGGGTACCGACCCCCGTAACACGGGCTGTTCGGTCCCTGTATGCCAGGAGTCAGAGCTTGGTCCGGAGCTTGGTCCAGAGCTTGGTTGGACTCGTTTCTGGTGGGAGTTGGAGGTAGTGCTGTGGGTAGTGACCGAAAGAACGAGATCGCGAATACAAGCGGCCAAAATTAGTTTTCCCCGCAGGGTGGCCGGACTCTCCCTTAGAGATAGGGTGAGAAGTTCAGCCATCCGGGAGGAACTCGGAGTAGAGTAGATGTAGATGCTCCTCCGCATCTAGAGGAGCCAGATGAGGTGGCTCGGGCATCTGGTCAGGATGCCTCCCGGGGGAGGTATTCCGGGCATGCCCATCTGGGAAGAGACCACGGGGAAGACCCAGGACACGCTGGAGAGACTATGTCTCCAGGCTGGCCCCCGGAACGCTTAGGGGTCCCCCCAGAAGAGCTGGACCATGTGGCGGGGGAGAGAGAAGTCTGGGCCTCCCTGCTCCGGTTGCTGCCCCCGCGACCCGACCAAGGGTAAAGGATATATTGTTTGGTTTTCTGCAGAGTACAACTATGAAATACAACATATTGTTTAAATTAATTATAATTAAAAGATTTCCAAATTGGCAGGATGTTAAACACACTGGCCTGCCTGTTGCTCATTAAGGATGTTCTCAGCTGTTCTTTTTTTGAACCGTGAGCCCACCATGCCTTTCATTATGACCAACAAAGGGCTTGATTGAAAAAAAAAAGGTACAGGCTGAGTTATATTGTCACATCAATGCAAGGGTCCTGCAATTCTGCTGTAAGAATGACCACGAGAATTAGATTGTTTTTATGTTCTCAACTTAAAAAAAAGTGTAATGCAGCCACATGGGTGATTGCAGATTTTACATTGGTATTATGTGATTATACCTGTGTGTAATGTACAACACAAAACCTATGTTTGACTATCCCAACATTGCCAGTGCCCTGCCTTGCCATTGCTTCGAATGTACAGTGATGGGTAACAACAGTGCTATATTCCAACAATGAAAGACAAATTACTCTTCACAGAGTTCATTGGGACTTTTTTTGTATGATCGTGATATGTGATTTCTCTTGCTTATATTATTTCTGTTCGGTTGCTGTGCATTGTATCCCGAAATGCTATAAATGCAATTCAGGGTCCGAATGACTTTTTTGATTTACAAAAATGCAACTGCCAAAATAAATGGTCATGTGGGTTTGCATTTCACAATGCATATTTACGTGTGTATATGTATGAGTGCAATATCTACCACACTCTGCCAGCAAGGTCAGGGCTGCAGCACTGCGGTATCAGTTCTAACAGTGAATGATATGAATGTATTCTCCCTAGAGCAGGTCTCTCCCTGCCTGAACCGTAATAACAAGGGGAGCTTAAAAACCAATGCTCAACACACACTGGAGGCTCTGTGAGCCTCAAAGCTTGCAAAACTGAACAAGCCTGGATGAAAACACCAACATAAAACCACTGTAACTGTCCTGGCAACCCGATACGTGATTTTGTCATTGGTTTCTATGGGATGGTACATTATGACAGTGGTCCCCAACCCCCCAGGTACCAGTCAGCAAAGAAAATCTTTCTTGGTACAAATTATAGCTTTTTCATTAGACCCTCTGGATCTTATTTTGAAAAACGACTTTTTACGCCTTCGCCTTACTGCTGCACTTAATATTGTGATTGCCTAATATAAAGTGTAATTGTTGTATTCAGATTAAATTCTGTGAACTGAAAAAGTTTGTATTTTTTGAACCCCCCCCCGGCCTGTAACCGGTCCGCGGAAACATTTTCATGCATAAAACCGGTCCCTGGTACAAAAAAGGTTGGTGACCAATGCATTATGAGACTCATTTATGAAAAACCATTTATCTCACTCCATATAATCTAAATCTTCTTTTCCTTTCAGCTACTCCCTTCTGGGGTCACCACGGCAAATCAACCTACTCCATCTAACAATTCTGTGTATGGCAAACATATAAATATAAAATATAATTAAAAAAAAGGACTGAAACAGGGAATGTGTGCATAGGCAGGTAGGTTGATGGATGGATGGATGGATGGATGGATGGATGGATGGATGGATGGATGGATAGATAGATAGATAGATAGATAGATAGATAGATAGATAGATAGATAGATAGATAGATAGATAGATAGATAGATAGATAGATAGATAGATAGATAGATAGATAGATAGATAGATAGATAGATAGATAGCATGCACCAAAGTGAATATATCTCAACACAGGAGAATATCCATAGTTATTCAAAAATATGTTACTCTATCCAGTGTTTAAAAAAAACAAAGTTCGATTTTAGTGAGAGAAGCAACATCCTATTTACAGTTATACAAAATGCACAACAAAGAACCAAGAAAATGCAGGATATAGTTATTGTCTATCCATGACAGCTCCTGAAATATTCATTCTATCAAACTTGGGTTGTTGAGCCTTTTAATGAATGACTGAATTAAAGCTCTTAACAGAAGTCATAAAATGTCTGTACTTTTAGTGGTTAATGGCAATCGTGCTTGTCTTATTGGGATACTTTTGAAAATATATTATTTTCATCGTGACTTAGAACTGTTTTCCATTCAATCGATGCATGTGTGCAACTACTGAAAAGTCTAAAGACTGTCCTGAGTTTCTCTGAGTGTTTCCATTTTCTTAGCTCCTCCTCCTCAATTTAATCCTAATATATCCACTTCCCTGCATATATGTATCATTATAGTATCATCATGCCTATGGTATATCCCCCCAGCACCCATTCACAGGGACTCAGGTACTGTGTTCAAAGGCTTCCGTGGGCCCATTATGTCATGAAGTCATTCTGAGCAGAGACAGAGAGAAAATAATATCCATAATAGAAGCTATGCTCGGCAATACTCAAGTTTACTGTCATTCTGCCTGCCTTCCTACATAATTTTTATCTGATTTTAAATCTTTACATGCTCTATGCTTCATGTCACATGTAAACATCCACTAAAAATAAAGACTTTGTATGTCCAAAAACAATTGTCTAAAAAACTATCTGTTTGCTGGAAGAGCATGTGTTGACAAGAATCAACTCACCCCGGAATTAGGATATGCTGTCCAGCCCAGCTCTGCTGTGGCAACTCGAGTGTCCATAACAGTTTCTGCGTCAAAGAAAGAAAAAGACAGGTGTTATCTTCAGAAAAGCCATTTTGAGTATCATTCCACAGTTTAACTGCATTCAAACCTCAGTGATCACTTGACACTATCATTGATGAACAGAAATGAGATGAATTTTTCACAGCATTTCATCCATCTCAACCCGACATCTGTTCTGACAAGAGACATGGAAACAAAGTCCTGCCACTCGGCTGGAAGGAAACTCTGAAAGTCTCCGTCATGCTGGTAAATGCCAAGCTTTGAATCGCGTTATCTCAATGTGAACACAAATCTATTGAGCGTGCATTCTTTTTTTGACTGTGTTTATTCAATTTTATATGGTGTCTCTATAAGTGGATGTATATGTGGCAATGCCCTTCAAAATACTTATTCTGACATTGGCCAGAGTAGGTGTCACAGCAGAAAGGTCCAAATCTATATCATGAAAATCACTTTATTCGTCACATTCAGTTATATTCAGCATAACATCAGTGAAATTTGACCAAATTTAAACCATCACGGATGAACCACCAGCAAAAGGCAGACACTGAGCAGCGCAAGGGGAGCAGTTAGGGGTTCAGTTTCTTGCTCAACAAGACTGACAGGCTGGGAGGAGGTGGGAATCGAGCCAATAGTTTAGATCAGGTATTAAAACGATTTTATTGTGCCCTTTATTGCAAAGACATTAAAAGTTTTACTGACCTTTAGGGTAAATACAAAATCAGAAATAGCCTGCATACATTCTTCAGGGCATGAAGAATATAAACCTAAGGAAAACCTGGATCACTATTACTATTACTATTACTAAAGAGATGAAAACATTCAGGAGTGTCTGTTCATAACACGGGGATAAGAAAGTCGAGCATATAAAAAGAAGGAAAACACACTGGATGATGTTGATCAAATTATAAACTGGGCACATTACTGCCACATGTACTAACCACTTCTACTACAGCCAGCTTGGACGCAAACAATCTTGCAGTACATGTGACATGTGAAAATGTCTTAGGAGTCAAGTCCAGAAAATGATCAGAGATAAAAATTAGTAAAATTGTTTTTGTAATTCCAGTACAAGTAAGCAAACTCAGTTGCAGAGGTCTTTGTTACTTTCTATTTCCTGTGGCCACTATTTATCTCGGACGTAGAGAACACTCCAGAGCGGATAAGGAAGATTGTATTCCTCTGTGACACAGCAAAATCGCTCAACATCCATGCAGACAACTGTGCAATGGTTGAAAAATTTATATTTAATAATAGATGTAATAACTGTAGATGCTGCATCATATCTGATGCCAAATCTCTGAACTATAAGAGCAAAAACATTTCCTCTCCCTCTACCCACTTGTACTGTCTGTGACACATTGTAGACAAATAAGTCTGGCACCTCACCAAAGACGTCTGTCTGTCCTGTCTTGATTAATATCTGACTTGTTGGCTGAAATATGGAAACCTAATACTGTTCCAGAAAGAGGAGAAGTATGACAACCACTGGTGTCTCCTGCATCTCTCGCATATATTTATAGTGACAGACTGTGAGACATGTTGGGCTTAGCACTGTCGTGATAGATTCATAATTTACCCTGTAAAAGACTGCGGCCTAAACAATTTATCTTATTGAGAGTGGACAAGGAGATATGTCACAATTTCTATGCTTACTGCCACCATAAGCCCAAAGTTGGAAAAATATAAAAGCAGGAAGACAGATGAGTTAATGGTCTGTCTCGGTAGTGATCATTTCTCAATATGTATGATGTGTTGGGATATGCATAATTGTCGGTTATGGCATTAACTTGCACATGGTCCAATAGCACACCCTTGCTAGTTACAGCCTGTACATGATGAAAAGGGAGACATTTCACTTGAGCTGAATACAAAGACGAAACTCGCAAATGCGTGTCTCATTCAACATGTTCCAGCCCTCAGCTCCTGTAGCGAAGTACCTACTTCGCCACAGGAAGCACACATCCACAGCTGCTTTTTTTTTTTTTTAATCTCACTGAACATGCAGCAATTTTAAATAATTTCACATGATGAAGCACTCAAAGCCTGTCATCTGCAATTCAAGTGGTCGTGGTGAAAAAACATGCCTACTGACAATGAATGACAAGCAACCAGCTAGAAGGAAAGAGGCCTCTCTTCCTCATTCTCCACTTACTCGGAAGTATCTGTCCTCAGACATGAAACCAATTAGCCTTTGGTAATTTTGCTAGAGACACAAGCAAGCATTCTCACACAAAGATATGAAACCACACAGACACATTCTCTACATTCACATACACACATGCATGCACCCACACGCCACATTACACATTGTCATATGCATGCACATGTACACTTACACAGACCAGCCAACAAATTTTCTCTGCATACCTACAATGACAGCCTTGTTCACAGCCAACTTCAATCAGACCATTTCCTTAAGATCAGTCTTGTGTGTCATTTTTCTTTTTTCCACAGGCAGCAAGCTACAGCCTGCATGCCTGCCTGGATGACTTGCTGTCAGCTGGGGAGATAGGAGCATGAAACAGCCCTCAGCACCAGCCAGTGTTGTGGGGACTGCCAAGCCTTTCTCATGGGAAATCACAGAAGCTTTAGTCAAATCACAAAGGCACTTGGTAGGCCATTTTAAATTTCCTATTGAAGGGAAAAGAGGATTGAAAAAGGCCAAAGATGGTAACCGTATAGACAAAAAGGGTCACAGGACCATGGGGGAAGTCAATGAGCCATGCCATGTGAGCTAATGTCTAACATTAGCACATTATGGGAATAACGATTAAATAAATGGAGTACTCATTTCGGTCCCACACACCTGCCAATTGACATTAGGAATTTTATAAATTTCCCTTCATCATTTGTGAGAAATTTAAGAAGTGTGTAGTATTGATCCATATCATCTTAAATGGGCCAGACTAGTCTATATTCAAAACAACCAACCAATGGTCACTTGAAAAACCAACTTCTTTAATCTGACATGATTCATGTTTTGGATTATTGAAGGAAAATACAAATTTATAAATAATTGTATAAAATAATTGTAAATAATAATTTTATAAAAAAAATTATAAAAAACAGTGTTTAAAAGACAAAAAAAAAAAACCTCCAAAAACTGAAATTTACATTTTAAGCAGCTGGGATGCTTATTTTCTCCAATCCATTTCTCCTCACAGATTTTTGGCTCCAGGAGTTTTTCCTCTGGTGACACTTTAAAGTTTAAAAAAAAAAAAAGGATTAGTGATTAGTCCTCATTTTCTCTGAAACTCTGGATCTAGTTGCACCAATCTTTTTTCGTATTTTATCAAGTTTTTTAGAAGACATGGAAATATACCAACACAATATGTTTAAAAATTTATTCTACAGAATTTTGCCTGCAAGCACCAAATCTTCAACACCAGGTTCAAAGCAGGTCAATCTATGGCAAGCTTACAAACTTGTGTTAGGAACTGAAACCTTATAAACAGGAGAACCGATATAATCACACAGATAAGCGTTGCAACACTTGGAATTAACTTAGAACACAACTGTAGTTCATTAATTGATAGAAATACAGTAGAGAGAGACCTTTATTTTGTCACATTCAGTTATACATACAGCACAAGATCAACAACATTCGACCACTGGAGCCCCCCCACCTCACACCCCAGTCCCGTAGCTTGTCATTCTCAAAGCAGTTGACATAAAAGAGGTGCAATTCAAAAGGATTTATTGTGGCTACATCACAGAATGCTCGTTACTTAAAAATTAAAATTCACACAACAGATGAGTGTCAGCTCATTTCTTTTTCGGCAGTGCCCAAGTCAAAACCAAGAAGCTGCCAGTAGAGCAAAGATCAAGACTCTGCCAGCGGCCAAAAGTGTCCAATCCCAGAAAGCACAGCTCCTTCTCATTAGCAGCAAGTGATAGATCAATACCAAATGCTAGGCTGTTTATACAGATAGAGAGAGGGGGGATCAAGAGAGGGAGAGAAATGATAGAGTAAGAGAGACTGCATTAAACATTGATAGGGCCCTGCAGTACAGATCGATAAGGCGGCCCTCTTCACACAATTACATGTCAGCAAGCAGTCGCATAATATATCACACAGGCATGCATGATTACATATTGCTAACAATTGGGCTGAAAAACATCTGTAGAATAAGGAAGTTAGAGTATTAATAGCAGGATGCAATTCCAAATCACTGCACACTCTTTAAGCATGTATGTACAATTTTAAGTCCATATTTTGCTGGTCAAAATAGCCACACATCTGTGTAAATCACTCCTTTGTGGCTATCTGGCTGCTGGTCGATAGTACATATGCTGAAACACCTCTTTGAATCTCCCTGGCTCTTTAGTCATTATGGCAGACAATTCTCTGCAGAATCCCTTTCATCAGAGAACACATCTTTTCCATTCATCTATCGTTTAACACCCAACCCCCCTTCACAATGCCCTCCTGATCAAGAATGCCGGTGCATTTTGTAATTCAACGACACAATCATGTCCAGCTACCGAATAATGCTAGACTGGAGAGGTTAACATCAAGATGGAGAGGAAAAACCAAAGACAATGTGACGGGACAGACAGAGGGATAAACAGATTTTTAAAAAAGCAGGGGGCAAATTCAACAGGATTAAAATCAGCACTCAGCGATGATATAGCCTGGTGGTAGCATGCTGAGCCTAACATAAAAATATGAGGCTGAAAACAAAGTGACAATCACAGAGAGTAAAAACTGCCTAATTTCTCAAACTAATCACCCATCCACTCGAAGAATATTGGAATAATAAGAAATGCTTTGACTGATTAAAACATTTGCTCATGACACGTCAAGATAATAAAAATAATTATAATGATGATGACGAAAATAATAAAAGCAACTAATTCCATTGTTCAACTGTATTATTATTATTATTTGTAGTCGTAGTAGTTGAAATACGACAACAACAACAACAATAACAATAATAATAATAATAATAGTAATAATGATAATAAAAAGTAGCAAGCATGGAAGGTAGAACCAGCCTAAGTCCATCCATCATTGTTAACAGTACTGTCTGGATGCCTAGGGAGGTTTATGACACAGCACTGCTTCAGGGGAAAAAGAATATGCAAGAGATTAGTTCTCTGATAAGGCATCTTGCTCAACAGAGAAGGGAATTCTTGCAAGTACAGATTCAACTCTTCACTAAGGGTTTGTTTTAAACAGTCAATAGAGCATATTCAACAAAAATACTAAACAATATGCTATGTACAGTAAATGCCCCCATAAATCCTCCCCGAAGACAGAAACATCAACCTGATGTTTTGAATATTTAACAGAAAATAATCTGCAAGACGTAGCACAGTGTGATGAGATACACAAGTCTTGCATCATCAAACACATCTGAATACACACACCTTAAAGTATTAACAGTGTTCAGGGGCTCACAGTCACTCAGTCTGGCAGGGTGAAAATAAAAGGTTCAGCATGAAAGACGACCAGGCAACTGGAGACAGGAAAGACTGGCAAAAGAGATGGGAGGAGTTCTAGAAGAGTGGAGCCACATAAGAAACTATGAGATCAGCAGCAGATGTTGTATGTTCTCTCCATAACCAAATTGAAATACTTGCACTATCTGCAGAAAAAGCATTAAATGACAGCATAATTTCATCCAAGCAAATTTACATTCTCTTGGCTCAATATTCTACATCACTAGTCCTAATAATTGCTGTTTGGAATTAAGTAATTGTGGAATGGATTTGTGAAGATTTAAACACAAGATACAAGCACTATTGCCTCTTCTCGGTTGCAAATTGATTATTTCTGTTGTCAATAGCACACTCTGTAGCTGGAAAATATATAAACAAAAATATTGGGGCAGGTTACTGATCCAATGGCAGCAGAAGTGGTCCTAAAGTCAATCAATGTCTATATCGAGATTGTAAGATGATTCATTATATATCCCTGTAGGTGAAGACAGGAGTTTCGTGATAACAATTGCATTGGCTATCAAAAGTTGACCGAGTTTATCATATGTTCTTTTGTTTGTTTTTTTTCGTTCAGGATGTCGTTTTATTTTACTTATTCGTGTCTAGCCTCAAAAGTTCAAACTGCTGAAAAGAAACCTCTCACCTGAAGACTAGCAGAACTGATAAGAAGGCTGTGCTGCAAAAAACAATATGAGATTTGTAGCCTGGCTACCTGACCGAGTCTATCAGGAAGATATTCAGAGGCAGTGGCTTTGGCTGATGTTTGTATCTTTGACATCATGAGGACAGCTGAGCAGATACTTTGGCAATCGCGGGGTTTGATCACGGGGGCTGATATTAGTTGGTTCGAAAACACGACACTCAACCCTGGTGCAAAAGCAGTGGGTATAGGTCCTTAATCTTCTTCTTTTCCTTTTAGCTTTTCCCTTCAGGGGTCACCACAGCAAATCAACCTTCTCCATCTAACCCTATTCTCTATATCCTCCTCTCTCACACCAACTAACTTCACATCCTCTCTCACTCCTCAAGTCCATAAATCTTCTCTTCGGTCTTCCTCTAGACCTCCTGCCTGGCATCTCCAATTCCAGCATCCGTCTACCAATATATTCACTATCCCTCCTCTCGACATGACCAAGCAATCTCAGTCTGGCTTCTCTGACCTTCTCTCCAAAACATCCAACATGTCCTGTCCCTCTGAAGGACTCATTCCTGATCATGTCCATCTCCGTCACTCCAAAAGAGAACCTCAACATCTTCACCTCTGCGACCTATTGCTCTGCCTCTTTTGTCATTGTCACTGTTTCTAGACCGTAAAGTATCATTGGTCTCACCACTGTCTTTCATTCTGGCTGATAGTCTTCCATCGCAGAGTACCCCTGACACTTTTCTCCATCCATTCCAACCTGCATGAACCCGGTTCTTTACCTCTTTTTCAAACTCTCCGTTGCACTGGACTGTTGACCCTAAGTACTTGAAATCCTCCAACTCCCTGTAGCCTCATCGTTCTACTCGGGTTCCTCTCATTCCCACACATAAATTCTGTCTTGCTGCGACTAACCTTCATTCCTCTCCTTTCCAGAGCATACCTCCACCTCTCAAGAGGTTTCCTCAACCTGTTCCCTGCTCTCACAATGTCATCTGCAAATATCATGATCTATGGAGATTCCTGTCTAACCTTATCTGTAAGCCTGTCCATTTCCTCATTCATCAGCTCTTCAAAACACTATTTCCATCTTCCCATCACTCTTCTAGCATCTGTCAATACATTTCCCTCTCTATCCTTAATCACCCAGACCTGCAGTACATCCTTTCCATCCCTATCTCTCTGTTTTGTCAACCTGTATGAATCATTCTCTCCCCGATTACTCTCCAACTGAGCATACAATTCATCGTACGCCATTTGTTTGCTACCTCTATCTTTACCTTTCACTACATCTCCCTGTTCTCCATCCTGTTCTCTTCAGTCCCCTCAGTGTCCCACTTCTTCTTTGCAAACCCCTTTCTCTGTATACACTCCTGCGCTTACTCATTTGTGTGGTCTTTGTGTGGAAGTGAATACTGATAGGCACACTCAGTCAAGGGCTGGTAACAAGTCAGACTCATGTATTTAATCATATATTAGTGGTCCAGCAGCTAATGTAACACAAAAACAGCACCGTTTTACCAAAAGGCCACTTCACACCTCTGCCTCCCTCTTTTTTCCTCTTATTTTCTTTCTCATTCTCATTTTTCCTCCCTTGGTCAGGGTGCAGAGGTTAGACACATCATTTGCATTGATTAGCATTACATTAGCAGACAGAGTGATCTTTAGAAACCAGGCTGTTGGAGAGTGTCATCTTTAATTCATCATAACCCTTCCATCCACTCTTCTTGTGCTCCCTTTACCTTCACCTTCTTCCCTCTCTCTTATTTCTCCTGCTTATAATTCCTCTTCTGCTGCTCTCCCCTTTCCCTTAATCCCAATACTTCATTTCTCCTCCTTTTCGGTGGATGTTTCCTCCCTTTTCATTTACCTATGTCTTTCATCTTCTCCATTTTTTGCCTGCCTGTTATTGCTTTCTCAATTCCCTTCCTGACCCTGATCTTTCATTCTCTCTCTGCTCCCTAATGACAGGCTGCAGGGGCTTTAATTTCGTTAGTGAATGCTGTTAAAGAAGGATACAAAAGAAGGGACCCCCAACCTGAAAAAACAAAACAACATTTAGAAAAAAAAGTCATTTCATATTGAAAAATAATTAGTATCACAGGCAAAATGAGGCTTGACATTTCCTGAAAATCCTTTGAGGGGCATACATGGTCATGTACGCTTCATTTTAATAATTTCTGATCATAAATTACACTGAAGCTCCCAATCCTTGAACGCAATAGTACAGTACATAGTGTATAAACCATGTATGTGATGTGTTTATGAATGTGTGCATGAATATTTGGGATTTTTTGAGAGTGTGTACACACACACACACACACACACACAAGATACAGACACAACAACCAGTTATGTTAAAATACTGCATTTCAAACATGATAAACAGTAGGGGGCAAACATGATATGAGAGTTGAAACCACAAACAGCAGGGCTTATAGAGTCTGCTAAAGATAAATTTATGTTCTTGGGCAAATCTCAAAAGTCCTCATAGAAACTAGGTATGATTTTCCTAATACACCTTGGGGGTGGTAATGGTAAATGATATGAAATCAACACGGCAAGGCACAGTGCTCTATATCCTGACAAAAGATATGGCATGTTAATGTCTCCTTTCCACTGATGTACAGAAATAGGAGCACTCTACATGTAGCTTTTCAGAATGAGACTGACTGTGGTGGCACTTGGGAAATTCGGTAATTTAATTTTATTAATGTTTTTTTTTTGTCCATTATCCTGCTGTTTATAATGAAAACCAAGCAGACATGGGTAATCCAACATGTGCATAATAGATCATACACATGCATACTCAAGTGACTTCAATGAATATAATTTCTGTCATGGAGTATTTGAAAACGAAAAAAAGAGAGCTTGCAGAAAATTACAAAAAATACATACGCATACTGAAAATGACCTTGCACAGAAAAATATAATATTTCAACATTCCATACCTCACGGTAATGAACCAAGACTATGTCGTGGCAACGTTCCAGCAGTAGCAACTAAGCATAATGTACATGGAAGCAGTGCAGCCTCTGCCGCTATCATGATACCCATTACTGCTAATATTGCCTTAACAAGCACCTCCACTTTTAAGAAATGTGGCAATTTGCTGCAATAAAATAAACTAATTAGAATAGAATAGAATATCCCTTTAATCATCCCATAGTGGGGACATTTCAATATTTCAATTACAACCCTTATCAGGCCTCTGACCTTACAAAACAGAAGTCAGAAAGTAGGAAACACCCATCTGCTGGTTCACTCGCTGTGAAAAAAGGGATAGACTGCCTTACCAGTCACTCTTCCTAACACAGCTACTGTCATTAATTCTCTTTGCAACTACTACTGATCTTATAATTAAAATAACTCATCTGTCAATGTCTGAAAGTTTGACATATTTGACATAGACCACAGGGACACAAATCTCCACACAAAACATCTGCAGAAGAATTCCTCTGCTGTGTTTAGAGAATAAAATAGGGGGATAAAAAATAAAAAGGGGGATCTGAGGATGTGCTCCAACTACGGGGGGATCACACTCCTCAGTCTCCCTGGCAAAGTCTATTCAGCAGTGCTGGAGAGGTGGGTCCGCCGGGTCGTTGAATCCCGGATTCAGGAGGAGCAGTGTGGTTTTCGACCTGGTCATGGAACGTTGGCCCAGCTCTATACCCTCAGCAGGGTTCTCAAGGGGGCATGGGAGTTTACCCAACCAGTCTACATGTGTTTTGTGGACTTGGAGAAGGCATTTGACTGTGTCCCATGGGCAGTCCTGTGGGGGGTGCTCCGGGAGTATGGGGTACCGACCCCCGTTATACGGGCTGTCCGGTTCCTGTATGCCCGGAGTCAGAGCTTGGTCCGCATTGCCGGTTATAAGTCGGACTCGTTTCCAGTGAGAGTTGGACTCCGCCAGGTGTGCCCTTTGTCACTGATTCTGTTCATAATTTTTATGGACAGAATTTCTAGGCGCAGCCAAGGCGTCGAGGGGATCTGGTTTGGTGGCCATAGAATCAATTCTCTGCTTTTTGCAGATGATGTGGTCCTGTTGGCTCCATCAGGCCATGATCTCCAGCTCTCACTGGAGCGGTTCACAGCTGGATGTGAAGCGGCTGGGATGAGGATCAGCACCTCCAAATCCGAGACCATGGTGCTCAACTGGAAACGGGTGGAGTGTCCACTCCGGGTCGGGGAAGAGGTCCTGCCTCAAGTGGAGGAGTTTAAGTATGGAGGGGTCTTGTTCACGAGTGAGTGAAGGATGGAGCGGGAGATCGACAGGCGGATCGGTGCAGCGTCTGCAGTGATGCGGACTCTGTACCAGTCTGTCGTGGTGACGAGGGACCTGAGCCGGAATTTACCAGTCGATCTACGTTCCTACCCTCACCTATGGTCACGAGCTGTGGGTAGTGACCGAAAGAACGAGATCACGAATACAAGCGGCCAAAATTAGAGGTGGCTCGGGCATCTGGTCAGGATGCCTCCTGGACGCCTCCCAGGGGAGGTATTCTGGGCATGCCCATCTGGGAAGAGACCACGAGGAAGATCCAGGACACACTGGAGAGACTATGTTTCTAGGCTGGCCTGGGAACGCCTAGGGGTCCCCCCAGAAGAGCTGGACCATGTGGCGGGGGAGAGGGAAGTCTGGGCCTCCCTGCTCCAGTTTCTGCCCCCGCGACCCGACCAAGGATAAGCGGCTGAAGGTGGATGGATGGATGGATGGATGAATTATGAAAATGAAATTTAATCTAACTTGCTTTTGACATTTTTAAATTGTATCGCAAAATCTGTCCCATCATCATCTCGACTGACTATTACCACAAGTATTTTAGGAGAACTAAGTCTTGAAAGTGTAAAGTGAAATTATGAAGTAATGACTAAAGCCAAAAGTCAATCTGGAATGAGTTAAAGCATTTTTTTCTACTGGCCCTGGAAATAGTGCTGAATGTACAAAATATCAGGACTCAATGACTTCCTACTGCAGTCCTTCACTCAAATTGAGACAGTCAGAATAGTGATTGATGCCAATTTGTGTGAGTATATGTACATGATGTTTTACTGTTAAAGGGAAAGGCAAATATGTCAAATATGTGTGTATTGTACAAGTCTCTCTGAAGGTCTCTCAATGTGATTCACATGGTTGAGTTTTATTACATCTGGGACTTTGCCGGACAAATTAATAGATGGAACTGGCTGTTCTTCCACAGTCAAGTGACTGAACCTTGCAAAAACTGGGCAAAGACTGCAGCTACAAGAGTGAGATGTGAGAGCCCAAAATGTAGAAGGGTGTGGCTTTATCAAATATGGTCGGTAATCAGAGAGACATGGCTCGTGACAGGGCATCATTTGGAAGAGTCCAATGTTATCTAAACCAAAAGCATCGAACATCGCTGAATCTAAAAATCATCCTTTCCTCAGCAACTGCCTGACCCCGAGTGTGTTATAAAGCCTCAACATAGACATGAACATGGTCAGTTCGTTCTGTTCGTACTCATGTCTTGCATAAATACAGACATGAGTATAATGTATAATGTAGAAAAAAGACACATAACCGGATAAAAGGAAATCCCATAATGCACACAATCCCAAGATAGGGAGGATGCATGCATGGCATGGTATGATTATTTACCACAGCAGAACCCAGCTGCTGCTCCAATCGTACATGGTCTGACTGTGAAGTCCATGTGGCATTAATGAAAGACGTGAAAATGAAGGACAGCAAGGATGAAGAAAATGAATACACCTTACCCTTTAATTCTGAGAGGAAAATGTAATATTTTTCACCTCTCTCATCCCTACATCTGTCTAAGAATACAGCACATAAGAGACAATGCCGCTGAAAAGCAATAAATAAAATTGCAGTCAAAGGGGGAAAGAGCAGCTGGCTATATCAAATCACATTAAAAGTGGTGTTAACTATGTTTAGATACACCGCAAAATTGACTCATGCGTCCTGAGTAAGTGCCTTACTGGCAGAGGGAAAAGACAAGGGAGCATGAAAAAGAGTCAGAGACGGAGCTCGATGTGACGCTTCCCCTTCATCTGATCTGGTTGTAAAAGGATGACCTTCAACAACTCTGAACCCACTGGAGCTGAATTTCAATAAAAGCCATATTATCACCAGCACCCATGGGGTTTTGGAGAGGCTGTACATTGGGATTGACAGTGCATATAAGTTGATTTAACAGTCAAATGGAGGTGTGAGTCAGTTGTATACCATTCTTCACACTGAGCGGCAATCTCACCTATATTCAGTATTTACAATGCCCTGTTGGGAAAGGGTGACACTTTGCTAGATCTCTGATTGTTTTCCGCTTGTGTGTTCGTGTTTGTGTTTGTGTGTCTGTTTGCATGATGCCATAGTTCATGCTTATCTGCAAACGCATGCCAACATATGACAGGGAGTTTTATTCAATTTTGCCAAACTTTCCCCTGACTGGTGTAGTGACAACCAGGTAATTGCTGCCTAAGTTTGGTCTTCCCCTGCTGAATGTTTTTCACCACAGGGACAGCACTGGCTAAACCAGTGTCAGTGAGAGAAAACAAGTGTCATTTCGCTCCCTTAACCATGAGTGAGGTGTACTTCAGGGATCCTGTTAGTGTTTTGCTTCACCACACACATAAACAGCTTCACCAGTTGAACACAAAAAAACACATTCATAAACTTTGTATTTACATCCCAAGAGAATGGCCAGACAACTGTTAATGGTAAACACAGGCATGATCAATTTGATGCTCCCTCTCTTTGATTTATTCCCCCCTCACTACATCCCCAAAATGCAAGTGGCATTTTAAAGGCCTACTAGCGAACATGAGTAAAATACTTAATCCACCTTCTTGCAGCATATATTCACATGCTAGGAGGAGTCAATATTTTTTTGGTGATGGGTATGCTTTTATTTAATATTTTCCTCTGAGGCTTTGTAGGTGTCGATTTTTGCTGTAATGGTGAGGGAGGGAGAGATAGAAATGAGTCCTGAGGCTAAAAGAAAAACTTTCACCAAAGTATTTTGACCCTACACCATGATACTGACATAGATGGTGAATATTCTCCAAAGAAAAACTAGGAGGAGGCGAAGGTAACAAGGAAAAAAGATACATTTTCACCCGTGGGTTGTTTAACTAATATAAACCTTGTGCATTTGTTTTGAGATTGCCAGTCTGGCAATGGAACACAGTACATGCCATCCTTGAGATTTTGGAGGCATGGGATAGAGACAATACAAAAGAAAATGGAATAATGATTCTTCTTAAATGTAGAAGGAGAATGGAATAATAATGATTTCATATTTTTGTTTCAATAATGTTGATCTTACATACTGTGTGAGTCTCAAATCCGTTTCCTCGATGTATCTCACTCTGTCGTTGATTCTTACTTTTTTGTGGTCACTCAGATTTAAAAACCACTCCGTAGTGAAATACTGAACTCTTCCGGGAGAGCAAATGCCATTTCTCACACTGCATTTACTCTGTTTTCCACTAATACTACTCACCCACAAATATACACAGACAGAAACAAAGTGCATCTGACCTCATCAAATTTTAACATTCAGGTTGACTGGGTGCTTGAGTTTTGGTCTAGAATTCAGCCTCAAATGTCACAGTTTTCCAGTGGCACTGTTGAGGTGCACAAACATACAGCATCCTTGTGGTCCTCTCAGGGCTCTGCTCAGCAGTAGTTTCTGTATAACAGTACCACTCATCTGATTTTAGGTTACATCCATAATCTTTTTCCATTCTTGAGCCCTGAGTTTTACATGACTGAGCCACTGTTTCCTAGCTACTATAACAGAGACAACATCATGGGTGCATCAGAGAGTGAGTTTCTGGAAGCAGCATGTAGTTACCCTCTCTCAGTTTAAGACCTTTGTGCTTGAGAAAAGTGTAGAGCTTCGAGGCAAGGCTTGACTTGACAGCCTTGCAAGATGAGGCTGTGGCTTTCTGATAGGAGCTATGCTCCAGGAGTAGAAAGTGCAACACTATTATCATTGTACCAAATTGTCGCAATAAAGGACCGAGGCGCCTCATGAAATACGTAGTGGAGGTGGCAAGAATGTTCAGTTGCTGCTCTGTTTGCACATAAACAAATGGGTATTCATGCATTTATACAAACACATATAAAAACAGTAAGAAAAATGTGGCAAAACAGCAATCGGACATGCCCCATGCTGACGAATTATTCTCCTGTTTGTGTCACTGGATGGCCATGTAGGTTTGAATATACTGGCAATGTCAAAAGCTCTGACTGAAAAGCTTTGGGGTGTCTTGAAAGAATGTCTACCGGCTTTACTTCCCTTTGTGAACTTAATGGCAAAGACAAATGTAGTTATATAGAAGAGAGTCAGCTTTTTCCATCAGTTAACTCTATCTATCACGGCTTCTGTGGAATAGTTATGTAAATGGTGACCAGAACATTGTAATATTGATACAGAATGGTGGCACCACTAAAGTTTTTCATCTCTAATGGAGTTTTTCAGGCTGAAGTGAGCAAAAACCAAATTAAAAAGAGACAGAAGGAAGGTTTCAAAATGTTAGCCAGAAAAGTTTTATTTTCAATTGTGGAAGAAAAAAATAAAAAGTCAACACCAAGCTCATGAGGTTTTACTACCCTTCAGATTGCTATAAAAAAAACTATTATCCATTTTGCATTATAGTTTGTAAAAGCAAGGACACATATACTTTTGTTATTGGAAATATCGCTTTTATTTTGATCTTTTCAACTCTCCCATTCATACATTTCTTTGACATTTAGTATGGCTCTTACTCAAAGGTAAACAAGTGTAGGTATCAAAGCTAATAACAAGCAGCTCTTTCCTTTGAATGAATAACATTTGTCTTCTTTCTCATACCCCCCTCCATTGAGTAACATAACATCATCATCAGGCAGTTTCATTTTACAGGGAATATCTTTCTTGATTAAAATCTGCGATGTCAAAACATCATCTTGTAATTTCATTCGCAAAAATAGCAGTCCAACTGTAGTATTTTGAATGTAATATTTTTAATTCATGTATTAAATCCAGTAACAGCTTTAAAACAAAACAGTGGTTTGGATAAATCTTTTTCCATGTCATTTCAAGTAATATAGACTGTTGTACATGGATCCGTTATCAAAGGAGAAAACTGACTTAACATACTGACTATTTTTATGATTCTTATTAGAAATTTGAAAACAAAACATGTTCAAAAATGTACTACGGCTTTGCCGTAGTTTTACAGATAAAGCTCAAAAGGTGGGTTCAACAAAAAAACGCGTTGTTCCTGCGGTGCTAAAAAAGGCAAGGTTCCAAATGTTTTTAAGAATATGCAGTGCTAAACAAATATGTCTACTATCTCATGATGTGTTTGTTATCTGTGATAGCATTGCTATTAATTTAGATGAGGGTTGAAATGACTCCCAGACAGTTTTCACACACTACTACTTCTCTTTCTTCTATCCAGGGGTGTTGTTAGCCTGCCTGTCCTATGGCAACTCACTGAACATAATGAGGCTGACAGGCCAAAACAAACATAGGTACAGAAACACAGACAAAAGTTAAAAAAAAAACAAACAAACACATAAGCAGACAAATATACAGGCAGAGGATGGCGTAGTGGTTAACGCTTCGGCCTCACAGCACGAAGGACCCTGATTCGATTCTGACAGGGGACCTTTCTGTGTGTAGTTCGCATGTTCTCCCCTGTCTGCGAGGGTTTCCCCCCACAGTCCAAAAACATGCAGCAGGTATATTTGAAAAATTGCCCAGATTTGCGAATGAGAGATTGAACGGTTGTCTGTCTGTATATTTGGGCCTGCAATTGAGTGACGATCTGTCCAGTGTGTACCCCGCCTCTCGGCCGAAGGAAGCTGGGATAGGTTCCAACATCCCCTACAACTGTGAGCAGGATGGATAAACAATGGATAGATGGATGAAAATACAAGTAGAATCAGTGGATTAAAGACCAAGGTACCAACTTGCTTTATTTTTTTTTCCAGAATCACATAACCTTCTTTATACCTACCTGTTTCTTACATGGTGTGTACATGCATGCAAAGTCAGTCACTAGTACAGTGTAATATGATAATAGATAGTGGAATAATACACTGGAGTAACTCATTATTATTCATTATTCATTATTTCTCATTTTCTTTTGTCTGTCTTTTGCACCTGTCTTTCCCTGTCTCCCCAGGTGTGCTAGTCACTGGGGCTAAATGATGAACAGACCCACAGTGTCTGGTGTCTCTAATGGGGACATTATGCAGGAGGATGGTAGGTGTGCTCATATCAGGCTCATAAATCACATACTCCTGTAGAAACTTGCCACTGTGTTGCAAGGTTGTGACTGCTCTACTAACAGCAACAGATATTCACATAAAAATTAGGAAGAAGCTACAGGGTGAGCCATAAGGTGATACTGAGTATTCTAAATTGGAATTTTAAAAATCAAATAGAGAATGAAATGGGTATTTGAATTGAAGGTAGGACAAGCATGCCTGACAGTGTGTCGTCCACTAAATGCCTTGAGTCACTGAAAAATATATAAAGCTGAAAAAAACATAACCAACAGCAACCTTGTGGAAGACGATTTCAGTGGACACAACAGCAGATACACTTTTTCCCGCAAAGAACAATTTACCATCCTATCATATTTTAACTCTTTTTTTTTTTTTAAAGGAGGGGTATTAAAATGTTATTTTTGTTAGTTTTAAGTGACCTGATACCCAAGCATTAATCCAACACTTGCCTTGTTTGAGCAGAGATACAGTTCCCTTACAATTATGCAGTGACTACATCTCTGCCACCATGATAGTGAGGTACTGCAACACAACTTGTGTTGAAATTATTAAATTTTGACAGAGCAGTTAAAACATTATTAGTGGTCCCTGTCACAGTCAAGCATACATAGACCCCCTGGCTGTGGCACAAATGGGGTAAACACAGGCTCGATTTAGCATATAACCCATCAGTCGACATGACAGGCAAGTAGATAAAGAAATATATAACCACTATGAGTGAGAAAACAAGCAGGGGAGTTTGTCTTGTATCACAAGGAGTGCTGTTTGCAGGTATCTTACAGGTGAGTGTGTGTTTGTGTGAGTATGTTTGTGTGTGTTTGCGTCCCACACATATACCCAGGGTCAAACTTTTCAAACTGAATAACGCCTAGCGCAGCCTTGCTTGTCCGAATGTCAAACAGAAATATATTCTGGACATGTTTCACAGAGCGAGTATAGTGTGATGAGCCACTGGTAGCATGCCTTGATGCTCTCTTTCTCTTTTCTGATTTTAGTCCTCAATCTCCTCTTTATTTCCACAAAGATCATCAGAGCAAATCTGCAAATTAGGACATCCCCTGTATGTGATTTATAAGACAAATGATACTTGCAAATATTAACTGTTGATGCTCGTCTTATCGTGTCAACACATATGGTAATTTGATAATCAAAGGAAAGTAAGTTGATTCATGATCTGTTCAGTGACAATACAACTATGACACCATTCTAAGTCTGTTGCTTGCAATGATGAGAGTAAAAAAATATATATACCTGCATTCAGGAGATAAAATAAACCCATTTAAATATGAGTGATTATCAAATCCCATGAGTAATCATGAGGGCTCATGGGACTTGATACTTACTTGCAAAGGTAAGGTTTAAATAGTGAGTGTGTTGCCAAAAGGCAGGGGGCCATGATGTGGCAACAGGGGCTTAGCTATGAGAGTTGTTTGGACCAGAAACAGACAGCAGGCATAGTGGTATGAGGACGAATTTAAATGTTCTCTCTGTAGGCCATAAACTAAACTCACTTTTGCTGAATCAGTACAATG
Organism: Fistularia tabacaria; assembly: GCA_901007705.1. Taxonomy (NCBI): domain Eukaryota; kingdom Metazoa; phylum Chordata; class Actinopteri; order Syngnathiformes; family Fistulariidae; genus Fistularia; species Fistularia tabacaria. Next base: position 99,956 of record CAAKHD010013573.1, on the reverse strand, counting down.
TTTAACTACATAACTATAAGCAAAAAATGCAGACTAACAGGGGTGTGTCTTCATAAGCAACTTCTTCAGTATCCTTGAGTGTATTGCACTTATCATGACAGGAAGCAAGAATGTAAAAATACAGGATAAATAAAGGAGGGTTGGCTTACATCGTGTTGATACAGCAAACAAAAAGAGACAGCACACATACTTTTACCGAAACATTTACATGGTCTGCTGGTATTTGTCTTACATCTTTGAAAAAGCAGGAGCAACCTTTATCCAATGTGATTCTCCCTGCAGATAATGGATTGTGAACACAAAACCTCTGCTTCGAATCTCACTGTTTGTTCCCTCCTCCCCCATCATCAAACACACTCGAGTACAGATACTTCAGATGGAGGGACATGGAACACACACAGACACACACATGCCAGCACACACGAAAATGCACACGCACTTCTGTCAACACTCCCCATGGTAGTATTGTTAATTCTTCTCAGCCTATTCTCAGCCACACATGGCATTAGAGGCAGTCGACAGTGGAGCCTCACTGCCAGATTAACCTTTGCTCTCACCGCAGATCTGTTTTTCAGTGAGACCACCAGTCAGACAGGGGCCATGGCTGGCAGATAGAAGCTCATTGTCAGAACACAATAAGCACACAGCCCTACAATAGTGGCAATTGAAGAGGGAGGACTGCTGATATGGGCAGGGTGCCAGGCAAGATGAAAAACAGGCTTTGTTGCTCTATGCAGCACTTAATGTGACCTCTCCCCTTCAGGATGTGGAGAAAGGGTAGAGGGATGTTAGTGTGGTTCCCCATGGCCAAGTGTACACACAAACATGAATAGTGCTGAGAGTTGAGCTATCTTACATTCTCAGAAAGTGTTCATTTTTTTTTTTTTGCAAAGTTTCTAAATCCAAAACTGGTAAGAAAAACAAAATCACCAAGAGTTTTCTTTACCTTTTTAGCAGCTCAAGACAGGTAAAAAAATTGCAGTCCTGTTTCCCTACCATCCTTGTTGTCAGCGTAAAATGTGAAAGTCCAGTATTCCGGAGTAATACAACCACTGGACCACCCTGCTGATCTCTTTTAGCCAGAGTAAGCATATCACAACTGTGGAAACCTTGTTTTTTTTTCTCTTTTTTCCCCCCAGTTACATAAGAACATCGACATGCAAGTTGAATCAACTGAAGTTCCAACCTGTGAAGCTATTGCTGTACAATAGTAGATCTACAAAAGTTATGATGGCCTTGAATTAATGAATTGGCTGTGAATTATTTAATTTACTCTCAAAATCAATAGTAAATACTTTGCACTATTGGCAATTGAACATTTCCCTGTCTTGTAATCTTTTGACTGATCTGCCTACATCCTAAATAATGCACTCACGATATGATTAAATGCTGCACTAATGGAGAAGCGACTATAAACTTCACTTAATAGACTGAAAAAGGTTCAAGACGACTGGAAAAATCAAACAAATTGTAAGGAGAAAAATGTGATAAAGCGTGACGTGACAATGAGCTACTTTGCTGTGATGTTGATAAGATACTGGCATTTTCATTGCATTGAGACCTGCTGAGCCACTGGTACAATGAACAACTAATTTCCTGAAAGCAGTGAATGGTCAGGGGCTGATGAACATTCCAGTTCAACCTGTCTCAGCTCCTCTCTCCTAAACCCCACTTTAAATAGCTTGTAATGGAGGAGCTGTAAAGATGAAGGAGTAGAGGGATGAAGTGGGAGCTGCTGCCAGCAGCGTTGTACCTCATTGTGTTGCTTGGAAAGGCAAGATAGGCCCAAACAAAACCAGAACAGGAAAAAGGCCAAAGGAGAGTTCTTTTCAAAAAACGTGCTCCTCTCATTTTTTTTTTTGTTTTGCTTTGGTTTTCTGTTTTCTGTTTTTTTCCCCAGCCCCTGAACCTACCCCATAGTCACCCAGGTTGACTAACCAATGAAAAACCTTTCTAGGCAATTAGTATCTCAGATCAGTAATGTACTTGTACTCAAAACACTTGGAGGGAGGCAAAATCATAAAGTTGTTCTTAATATAAGTCCCATCTCAGAAATTGAGGAATCTCTGAATTGCCTGGCTGGCAGAAATAAAGCGTGCGTGAAAAAGTGATTTGGATTTTAATGATGCACCAATGAATTGGTCTCAGACACAAGCAGCAATAACTCAAAGCCTAGGAAAAGAAACAAGACTGACAAGCCAAGTTTGAGGAAGATTTGCACACAGTCAGGTCACAGGGGGCTAAAGTACTCTAGGATTTCTTAGCTTCAGTACATTGTAATGCTACAGATTCTCCTAGATGTGGAAACTTAATGGACTTAGTTGTAGTTGTTAAGATACACTCACAGTTCACAGAATAGCCTAAATGTGATGTGGGGTATGATGTGCCACCCTGTTAGGCTTGGAGTGCTTCCTGTTTGGGAATTAGTCATTTGGGAGGAGAGTGGAGTAAATGCTGTTACAGCTTGTTTTGGAAAACATCAATGGACTTACCACTGGCGCAGTTTCATAAATGCCCATCATTGAAGCCTTACAATATCGGAATGAATATTAGTAAGCTTGGGGCAGGCAGCAGGAGGGGATGTTAAATTTTAAGGCTTCATGCCCTCTATTTTAGGTCAACCTTAAAACCTGCTTGTGGGAAGTAGCATTAACTATGACAATAACAGTGGGGCAAAAAAAGATCTCCATCCTGAATCAGGATTCAGGGTTCAAAAAAAAAAGAAAAGAAAGGAAAATAGTGAGCACTGGCATAGTGATTGCGGTAATGTCCTCCTGGTCTTGCTTTTTTACTATATAGTCGTATGGTAATTAGTCCACTGACACACTTGTAAGACTTGCCAATAAGGGTGGAGAGGACAGTAACGCCTCGATCCTCAAAGGAGGTCCTAAAGGAACCTTAAAATTAAAAATATCGCCCCCCCCCCCGGCAAAGCTGTGCATACTGTTGTTCTCCAGAGGGACATATAAGCCGCAGGTAGCAAACTCAAATGATTGTCTCTAGATCTAAGCATGTGAGGGTTATACAGAATTGTCAACCTGAACATTCAAAACTCAAAGAGAAACAGAGAGATATTATTGATGCTCTTCAAAGAAGTGTTTCATCATTATGCAAAAGAAAAGTCAAAATTTGAATGTTTAACCCCATTTGAAATATACACGCACATATATATATGTTTGTTTCCATGGAAACTGAAAACATGTTCAACCTTGACTTCAGAATTGGAAAAAGAAAAAAGAGGGCATAAGAAAGATTGCCCTGTCAGGCAGATGTTTTTTATAGAGCATCGGCCTTCGATCAAAGGAGGAAACAGAGTATAAAATTTTTTGCTTAAAAACTGTATCTGACATGTGATACACTGAGTCTGATTAAGTGAGGCAAACTTCTTGTGTTTGCATACTCATTATTATTTATAAATGAATATCACCAAGCCATTTTGAGGCATTAGCATTGGGAGTTTGAATGTTTGCAAGATTTTCACCTTGCTCATATGAGTTACAGACACAAGGGGCAGGTCTGATTCAGGTTGCATGCCCTTGCATAATAATCAGTCATGCTCATAATACTATTCATGTTAACATAACAGTGATTACTCTTGGATTAATTTCGCCACGGTTCAAATCTTACACGCTTGTATCAAATACTCTTATTGATTTAAAAAATATAGCAAAAGTGATAAATGTGATAAACGTCAATGGTTAGGAAACATTTTGTTAATCAGAAATCAGCGTCAAAACTTTTCCTCATAAGAAACAATGCTACAACGATACTTCATCTGAAAAGGATATAAGAACAGTTACGTGCCAAAAACACAAGATATCCAGCTGGATGCTCATCTCTTGTATGATCTTACAGCTAAGCGAGTCGTGCGAGCTGTCATTGAGTTTATTTCAATCTTTTGGACCGAAGAAATAATCTAACATGGCCAAAGACAAACATGTCTGCTCAATTTGTTCACACAAAATTTGAAACAGTTATAAAGCAAAACAAATCCTGAATGTATGATTACGCCCCTGATTTGAACAGCTCCATACTGTTTACTGTACCATGTTCAAATAATATTTTATTTGTTGAGAGGTTGCTGGCAGCAAAAGAGTTTATGTTGGAGAGCACCGGATTTAGTGTGTCATTAGGCAGAGGGCCATTACTGGCATCACAACTTGTCTTGACAATAAACTGATCCTCAAAAAAGCATTGACTATCTTGAGAAATTTGGCAAGGGCTATTTTTATTAACAAACCAAGCAACAGTGAAAGTAGCTCTACATTGGTAAAAAGTTAGTTCTCTAATTGCTGAATACTGTTCTCTTTCAGTTCTGGTTACATGTTTTACCCTTTTGCTTGTCTTCAATTATTTCATTGCAACCCTTGAACGAAATTAAAACAGTAATACGTGTTTGTATTCGTAAAAGTTATTCCTGTGTGCATCAAAAGCAGTAAGAACTGGCAAGTTGTGTTAATCCTGTATGTTGTGACACAGTCTTCTTCTTCTTCCTCTCCACATTCTGAAATGCCTCAGTATCTACTTGATTTTTTGTGTACTTGTCAAAGCTACAGCCAGTGCATTCAGTGAATGTGATGCATTAGTTTCCTATCGTGTGATCTTCAAACTCACACCAACACAAATAAACCAAACCTAGGAGATTGAAGCAAAGATAATAAAAGAGTGAATTATCTTTTTAATCAAAAACATCAAATCTAAAATGATGATTTGGCCTACATACTGAAAAGGCATTCATTACCCAGTTGGGAATCACGTTGCTTACTTTTTCTGCATTCAATATCAGCATTGGTGTCCTTCCAACACCAAGTCGGTTAGCATGATAACAAAACCTGACTCAAAAATGTTATGTTGTATTGATAACTGCATTAATCCGGTGACTTTATTGACAAGTTCAAACTTTGAAAAGAATGTTAGTTTATCCAGAAGAAGAAAAATAACACATTTCCTTGTATTGACTTTTTTGTTTTCTATAATATCAAGGTGTCTGTCAGTGCAATGTGTTTGTATACTGAAAACAACCATGAGCAGGTCAAAATGTCTTTCCAGAATCATGATGTTTACTTTCATCTGAAATAGCATGTTGTTTTGGTATCCTGAATAGTAAATGTTTGCCTTGTTTTTAGCTAGTTGATCATTTTTAGCTGCCTAAGCTAAGACAGACTAATGAAAATATATTTTCACAACTCCAAATAATTAATTTCCTTTTTTATAAAGATGGAAGGAGAAATGTTAAGGTAAATCATCACATATGTTTCCCATCATTTATTATTGTCTTACAGCCAGGCCATAACAGCAGGCATATTATGTTTTATACATTTTTTGAGTTATGGCATCTTTCATCGTAATTCCAATAAAAACATCACAAAATTGCTTTTGGTGTTTTAAAGGCTAAGACAAGCTGTACTCTATTTTTGCAGAAACAGCAGATTGTAAAATATGAGCAGCAGAAGAGTGGCGCTCCAGATCTTTATTCTAACTATAAAAAATGTCATATTTTATCATGGTATGTCAGATGTGAAGTTATGGTTTAGTTGAATTCAAAGACAAACAAAACTACATTAAATTTATCACTGGTCTCTTTGGCTTTGAAAACTGTAACCTCATGAGCTGAAACTGTTATTAGAGATCATGAAAGGAAAGCTATCTCTGTCCATTTACTGTATTTTACACATTTCTGTAGCGGTATCAATACTTTTATGCCTAACTGAAAGCTGAAAAATTCATTGCTGCCTTGTACTGCTGGCTTTTGCCTATTTGTTTACTCTAACATTTAGAATTATGGTGTTGTTACTTGTGTTGCTTGGCTTGCTGTTCCATAGGGACCAACTTTATTCCATGCAAATCAAGGAGTGGCACACTGTACATGTAACAGGATGAGACTTATTGCAAGAAAAGGTTCAGTTAGGTTCTTTGGTCTAGCAATTGATTTAATAAACATGTATACGAATTTAAAAATAAAAGTAACCGTTGGGACCAACCACATAATTTGTCCATCAGTTTAATGAAACAAAAGGCTGTGGCTTAATGTTCAAATGCAAAAAAGACTGCACTTGACTGGAATTTGAGTGTCCAAATAACTATTCATAAGTATGTACTAAAATCTGCATGTTTTTGCAATAATAATGACAACTCTAAAATTGTTGCAAAGTTTAGTTTTGCATGGTCTTCATCTGATCAAGTCGTTCGGTAGTAACTTAGAAATCCTAACATCTGCACGAACATTGACACTCCCTTTTTACACCTACTGACATGAACTTTTCCAATTTTTTTAAATTACAGGCTACCATATGGCTCTTTTCTGTCAATTCCTAGGGGCCTCAGCAGCAGCCAAGTTATGGAGCTTTCGGAGTATCTCGCTTTGATGATTCAATATCCCTCAATGCACCTTGGCTGCTGTATTAAAAATATCTCTGGTATTTTTTACAGTGACCTATAGCCAGTGGAGAGAGATACACAGAGTATAGACAAGGTTTGGTGGGAAAAACAATGACTCATGGAAATTTAAGCTTAACTGATTCAACTTTTTTGAATTCTTGTGCTTTCCTTCGAACATTTCTGTTATATTTTTGTGGCCTCTCAGAGAGATACAAACATGCCAGACGATCTCTAGGACAGAGCATAATGGCGAAGCTTTCTGTGATTCAAACCTTGGATTCAAACTTTCACAAGAAAACATCTGCGCAAGCAGGAAGGCACAGCTGCCTAACATCTGCTTGTTATAGGTGATTACGGAGGTCTGCTGCTTTTTCAGAAGTAAAAGTGGCCTGTGGCAAAACTACCTGTCTTGGACTATAAATAAGATAAGATAAGATAAGATAAGATAAGATAAGATAAGATAAGATAAGATAAGATAAGATAAGATAAGATAAGATAAGATAAGATAAGATAAGATAAGATAATACTTTATTGATCCCCATAGGGGAAATTCGGGTGTTGCAGCAGCAACAATAGAAAAGAAAAAAACAGTTAGGAAAGACATATACACACATATATAAACGCATACATGCCCACACACATATACATACATACTGTATATACATACACAGACCGATACCTCCATATAATATAATATATACACACATATATACACAATATACACAACATACACCATATACACATACACATACTGTATATACATACACATACAGACATAGATAGCAAACACAAGCAAGAATATCTAGAGTAAGTGAACCAAAGTGACCCGTGGTAGTTATGGGCACCACACGTGTGAGTGGGTGACGGAGTGATGGGGTGGTGGTCGCACAGATACCCCCAGGCAGTCAGGGCTGTGTCCCGTCCAGACTGCTGTTATACAGTCTGATGGCCGTGGGCACAAAGGAGCACCTGAAGTAACACTTAACATCAACAAATGAAGAAGTTTTGAACCAAAAGGACACATAAACCTTATGTTAACAATCAGGTATGGATTCAGAAAAAAAAGCGTGTACAATTTCATGGTTCTCGTGGAGGCAGAGCTTTCATATCTAATTTCCAAGCGGGATTTAAAACACTCATCACACCTGAATCATACATGTACAAAGCTCACAGCCTAAAGCCACTGAATGTAAAACTCAAGTCAGTTTCTGATTGTGGGGAAATAACTGACAGAATGTTTATATTCGCTATGGGCAGAGCAGACAGAACTAATGCCAATAAAGCAACCACCTATCATAACAAAGACGCATGGAGCAGGGTTGAGATTAAAAACCTTGTGGGGCTCCAAATTGAGAGTCACAGACAGGCAATGCTGGTAATTTGCAATTAATACCAGTAAATGAAGCAATTGACTCTGTAGTGGAATGGAAGCCATTTAGACATTCATCTGTGCAATTTCACAAATAAATATGCAAACACTCACACATAAACACAAATGCCCCTATATGTCCCTCTCTAACATTGATATTTAGGGGGAAAAAGAACAGAAGATGACGAGTGCAAAACAGAGCTGCAGTAATATTTACTTGTATAAGACAATCAGTGCTTTATTTGTGTCCAAATAAAGATAAAATCTTAGCATCAAGACTGTCTATTTATAGACTGAGTTATATTTTTTCCTGATGTGCCAGATGATAGTAGTGTCACTTCTTAGATGACACATTCTTTTTGCCTTTACAAGTAAATCATATTTTAGAGCATATGTGTCAGACTCAAGGCCCTTGGGCCGTATCTGGCCCGTAATACAATTATATCTGGCCCGCGAGATCATTATATTAATCTATTATCATCGCTATTAATGGCCCGGCGATATGAAGCGCTGATAGGTTACCTTGGAAAGTTTCCGCATCATTCAAGTCAAGCGTCTGTTACTGTCTTAAACCCTATTATAACGTCCAAGCAAGCCCTTTACAATGGCGAAAAGAAAAGTTGATTCTGATAGCAGAGCCTTTCAAAACCGATGGGAGGCTGAGTATATGTTTATTGACATTACTGGTAAACCCGTATATCTTATTTGTGGAGCTAATGTTGCTGTAATTAAGGAATTTAATCTAAGACAGCACTTCTAGACAAAACAGGACAAGCTGAAAAACCTGAATGCAGACCAGAAGCTACAGAAAGTAGAAGGGTTAAATAAGAATCTGACATCTCACCAGAGCGAAAACACAAAGTGAAGCTGCTGTGAAAGCAAGCTTTATTGTGACAGAAGAGGTAGCCAAATCAGGCCGGCCATTCACCGAGGGAGAGTTTCTGAGGAACTGTATGCTGACGGTGTGCGATGTCTTGTGTCCAGACAAAAAGCAGATGTTGGCAAATGTAAGCCTGAGTAGAAATACAGTTGCTGATCGTGTTTGTCAGATAGCCAATGATTTAAGAACACAGTTGACTGAAAGAAGTAAAGACTTAATGCATACTCTCTTGCTGTGGATGAAAGTACTGACATGACGGACACTGCACAGCTAGCCATCTTCATCCATGGAGTGGAACCCAATTTGGGCGTTACAGAGGAAATATTGGACATTAAATCGATGCACAGGTTCACGACAGGGAAAGACATTTTTGAAAATATATGTCAAAGTATAACCGACATGAAACTGCCCTGGGGCAAACTTTTTGGACTTAGAACAGATGGAGCATCGGCGTTGTGCGGTGAAAAAAGGTGGGTTCGTGGGGAGGATGCGAATAAAGATGCAGGTGAATTGTACTGGTAAGTTGACAGTATATCTCTGCATCATACACTAGGAAGCATTGTGTTGTAAAGTGTCAAACATGGAACATTTAATGAGCACTAACGCAACCATAAACTTGATCCGAGCTAAAGGTTTCAACCACCAGCAATTTCAGTCTTTTTTGTGAGAAATAGATTCAGAGTTTGCCGACATTCCTTATCACACAGAGGTGCGTTGGCTGAATGAAGGAAAGATTCTCAATAGAGTTTTTGAGCTACAAAAGGAAATATGTCAGTTCATGGACAGCAAAGGAAAATACTCCACAGTTTTGCAGGACAAGAAGTGGAAATGTGAGTTGGTGTTTCTGTCTGACATAATAGCTCATCTCATGGCCTTGAACCTTCAGCTCCAGGGACGACACTGCATGATCACGGTCATGTATGATGCCATGAAAGCATTTCAAGTTAAGCTGCTCTTATGGGAGACAGAGATGTACGAGTGCAACTTGCCTCAGTTTCCCTCTTGTTAAGTTATGTTGAAACAAGTTGATGCAACGATGTTCCCTAATGTGCACTTTGCTGATAAATTGAGCAAACTGTTCACTGAGTTCTCATGGTGCTTTGGAGACTTCGAGGCACAAAAAAGAAATTTCGAACTGCTTCGCAACCCATTTGCCCTTGATGTAGAAACTGCACTACAGATTCAGATAGAGCTGATAGAGCTGCATTGTAAAGGGACGCTAAAGGCAAAATACGGCACTGCAGGGCCCTAACAGTTTATTTGCTCCATTCCTGAAGCAATGCCTCAGCTCCGTCTACATGCAGCTCGAACCTTGTGCATGTTTGGTCCACCACAATGGCTAGTCAGATGACTGACAGACTAGGCAGTTCATCTGCAGAACTGAAAAGTAGATATTTAAACAACATTTCCGAGGTTGAAAGCATTGTCTAAAAACAATGCCACATTAAAAAGTCTGAAGACTTGCTAAAGAGACAGATAATTCTGTGATTTTATTCAAGTTATGCTTAATGCAAATTGCACTGAAAGCACACGTTTATTACTTTAAATTATGTTTGGCAGCTTAATAGTTGTTTGGTTATGGATCTCACATTTGCATCATAGTACTTGCTGATAAAACTTTGTCCTTGAAATTGGACTTTCTTGAAGATGTTTCACGTCTTGCCCATTAGTTAGAACTGAAGGAGCCTTCAGTTCTACCTAATCCTGAAAGCTTAAGGTGTTTAAGCCTTACAACAGGGGTTGACCCTAAGGAAATATTTGACTCCTTCGGCCACCCTGTATCTGAAGGGAGAGTCATCATTTAGGGTTATCTCAGCTTGAAGTGTAATTTTTTTTTTTTGTAGTTTGCAGGTTTTCCATCAACATGTGGTACATCCGATTCAGTTCAGAAAGTCACAGTTGGTAATCAAAAAAGGACAAGCTAGACAAATTATGAACTTATAAACTTGATGATTAATGGATTAACTATCAATGATTGTTTCTTGTTTTTGGTTTTTGTCTTTTTTTGCTTGTTTGTTTTTGTTTTTGTTCTGTTTTCGGGGGGTTTCTTTTACTAAATTGTTCGGGCTAATTTTGTACCATTTCCGAATTTATAAAAATCCAGAAAAGACTGCTGAGAGTCAGATTTTCCTCAAAGTTTTGGAAGTTGTAGAACGTATGAGGAAAGAAACAAATTTGCTGATCAAAAAGAGGATTTAACTTTGTTTAAAGGACTGCTCATCTGCATTCACCAAAGCTGCGAGAACAATCCTACAGAGCTTCCCAAATTCTCTCTCTTTCCCTGTGTTCTTTTCCTGCCCTGCCTTTTTTCCATGTTCACCTTTTGTCTGATTATCTCTGTCTTTCATGCCGACAGGAATGGCTTGATTACAGCTGGAAGAGTATTCATACAGCACACAAGCCTCTTGCATTTTCGCAGTATATCTCAACCATAGAATCAGTCTCCATATATTTCCTCCTCCTTTTTACTTATATATGCTGGTATATGTGTGGAGCAAATAACCTAAACAGGACTTCCAAGTGTGGTGTACATGTGGGAGGTGAAACCAGACAGAAGAATTTACTTTTAACAGTCTATCACCACTTTCCCTAATCCTAGTCAATCTAGACAGGCTTTATAAGACGCTCTCCTTCTCCCTCCACACACTCTCTCTTTCTCACTCTATATCTACCTCTATCGCTAGACCCCTCCCTCACTTGACTGAAGCAGAGCCTGTGAACCACTTTGAGAAGGATAAACACACCTGTTTAGAGCAGACCTGCATGTCTTAAGCAGTCTGAAGTGAGTTAGCTTTTAATCCGTTTCACTCTCCCATGTAATTTTAGGCATCCTTCGTCAATGGTCACAGCTAAATAAGATGACTGACACACACACACAAACACGCACACAAAGGGTGTCTGTCTTAAACTGTAAGCTTACTCCTGCTGAGACTGTGAGATCAAAACAGCAAAGCAAGGTGTTTAAAATTTGATTGGCAATGACTTGCCATATCTAATAATGTAGAAATAGAGGATTTGACCTGTTCTATCCAATTGGGTCACAAACGTATGCATGAGAGGACCTGGGGATGGTTTGGAATATACCTATACTTTCAAACCTCTGACTGAAGCATTGCCCAAGACGTTGCCAAAAATCTATTTTCACAAACTGGATGCCCTGATAGATGTGCAAAACTCACATTTAATCACAAGTGGTAAAAGGTATTGTACTGAAACTCCAAAGTTTCGATGTAAGATTTTCAATTTTAATTTCTTTCAAAAGACAACCTGAACTAAAAACATCTCAACATAAATTAATCTGCAGATGAAGACAATGATAAAACCGGTAGATATGTCAACATACGGGATCTTTTTAAGCTGTAAATAGATTCTTGAAGATATCTTATATCTCAACCAAGAAGAGTCCTCACAACTCTTATTAGAAAATATAAACTGGATGACTGAGACTTTAGTATTCAGTCTTCATGTTCATCCATCCGTCCATCTTCTGTCGCCTATCAAAAGTTGGGTTGCAGGAGCAGCAGCTGGAGCATAGGGGCCCAGACTTCCCTTTCCCCAGCCACATGATCCCGCTCTTCTGAGGGGAACCAAAGGCACATCCAGGCCAGCCTAGAGACATAGTGTCTCAAGTGTGTCAAAGGTCTTCCTCGTGGCCTCCTCTCAGATGGGCATGCCCTGAATACCTCCCCCGGGAGGCGTCCAGGAGGCATCCTGACCTGATGCCCGAGCCACCTCATCTGACTCCTCTCTATGCGGAGGAGCAGCGACTCTACTCTGAGCTCCTCCTGGAGGGCCAAACTTCTCACCCTATCTCTAAGGGAAAGTCCAGCCATCCTGCGGAAAAAAAACTCTTTTTGGCCGCTTGTATCCGCTATCTTGTTCTTTCAGTTACTACCCACAGCTCATGACCATAAGTGAGGGTAGGAACGTAGCTGGACTGGTAAATTGAGAGCTTCGCCTTCAGGCTCAGTTTTCTCTTCACCACAACAGATCGGTACAGAGCCCGCATCACGGCAGACTCTGCACTGATCCACCTGTCGATCTCCCACTCCATCCTTCCCTCTCTCGTGAACAAGACCCTGAGATACTTGAACTCCTCCACTTGGGGGAGGACCTCTCCCCCAACCCAGAGTGGGCACTCCACCTATTTCCGGTTGAGCACCATGGTCTCAGATTTGGAGGTGCTGATCGTCATCCTGGCCGCTTCACATTCGGCTGTGAACCGCTCCAGTGAGAGCTGGAGATAATGGACTGATGAAGCCAACAGAACCACATCATCTGCTGTTGAAGTTCGCCAACTTCCCCGGGCCCGCTGATCAAAGAGGAAATCCACTCAGAGACTTTCTTCCATGTTAACACTCTTTATTTTGGTACAGATGCGCATCTGGAGACCCTCCAACCGCACTCGCTGGCGCTGCCGTCGTGGGCCTCCTCCTCTTTATACTGTGTGTTTCCGCTATCTTTGACCTAGTTACATGCTTGTATTCTCCCCCCCTGACTCCGTCAGAAGCTCATATCTTGTTTTTCACCCCAGGGGATAGTTCGCCCTTGTCCTTTTATGCAACTGCTGACTCTGCAATCCTACCATTATTCTCTTCACACATACACTCTTGTAATTATCAATTACTTTTTTTCTTTGGAAGTTCAAGGTGACGTATGTTGCGGGCACTGTCACTCCTGATTATTGCATTGACGTAATTTGGCCTCTGTCACTCCTGATCATTTCCACAAGTCCCCCTTTTGATCTCTTCAATAAGAGGTCACGTCCTGATGGGTGCTTCCAAATTCATTAAATCCAATTCACCTATAACAGAGGCATCATAATGCTTTTATCCCCTATGTGTCTTTTTCTATTGTGACAGTGATCGTACCGATTGACAGAGCTCCGATACAGGGAATACAACAACATACAATTGAACTCTAATCCTCCCACATAGTCAAAATAGAAATATTTTCCCCTTCACCATATAGATAGCACAGGCAATCATCATTTAACAGGCTTAGCCTCCTCTTCTCCTTTGCATCTCCTCTCTGCTCCATTGCGATGCTGTCTGTTGATGTCTGGGTGTTCTCTGACTCCACCAAGTCAGGGCTCTCTGCTTCTTGTTGGGGATCTTCCTGGATCTCCACAAGGGACCTTCCTGGTTCCTCTACTGCTGCACGCTGACTCAAATGGAACCACGTCTCTCCCTTCCCTCTGAGCTGTAGGCATTAGATGTTCCTTCCGTCAACTGGTCTCCGTCCACTTGAAAACCTTTAGGAGAACCCCCTCTTATAGGATAAAGATAACTCATTTTATTTTCATAACTCTTCAAACTCAAACAAATTCAGTCAATTTCTTAGTTTCATTTATTTATTTATTTATTTATTTATTTATTTATTTATTTATTTATTTATTTTTCTAGTTGCCCGTTTTCCTCAGGCTGTATCAAAGTCACTGAGCTACTGTGGAGGCTGTCGGTGCCTGGTCGGGGAACCTTGCCAACACCAGGACTGTGTCAAGGGTGACTTCATCCTCTTCTTCTGCTGCAGATGTGTTGCGCAGGCCAGGGTTGAGCCTCTTGAAGGATGAGGAGTTTCTTGTCACACAGTGTCCAATCCACTCAGCTGTAGCCATAGAGCCTTTGACGGTGGTCACTCTATATGGCTTGGGATTGTAGGCTGGGGTAAGTTTATTGTGCCTAGGGTAAGAGCACAACACCATGTCGCCAGGTTGGAAAGGGTAAGGTGCAGCGTTACGGCGAGTGTCTGAGTACACCTTCATTTTTGCTTTGGCCTTGCAGTCTCTCCTGCGAAGATCCTCGTCCAGTCTGATGGGTGTGCTCACTGAAGGCATCTCTGTGTATCCTGCGTTTGAGCAGCAACTCAGCGGGTGATGATGTTGTTGCGCTGTGTGGTGCTGCACGGTACTCACACAGGATTGTGGAGAGATGCTAGGCAGCTTCTCACCATCGCCTCAGCTTGTCGATCAACGTGTGAAACCACACCTTTTCTCTCAGGAGGGCCGTTTTCTTGGTGATTCCCTGATGGGTGAGCTGGAGGACCCTGTTCTTGTGTGAGGAGGGAATGACAATCCTGGAACCCTTCAATATGATGTTATATTCATGTGATACGGTAAGCTCACTTTTTACATGTTCATATTGTCTCAGTACAGTGTCCTTTGTGACTATGGACCATGCATTATTTTGTATAAGCATACTGACCTTTTGTTAGTGTTTCATCTTTGACAGTTTAACACTTGATTTCATCCAGAGTCATTGCTTTTGGTTTATTGTTCTGTAGGATGAAGTTTACGTACTCTTCTACTACTTTTGTTGCATGAGTTTTATTGATGTGTGCTGTGCTTGGAATGGGTGACGGGACATGTAGTCTGTCGGGTTGTCAGACCATTTTCCTGTACTCCACCCTGAGGTTGTATGGCTACTGTAGGAGTGTCCCCATCGTTCATTGCCGGCTGCCAATTTGGGCCTCAGGTTTTTCCAGATCAGCTCCAGTGGGTTATGATCCGCCACCATTGTGAATTCTTTGCCGTAGATGTATAGATGGAAATGTTCCTCGCTCCATATTATGGCAAGTGCTTCACGCTCTGTTTGGGAGTAACGCCGCTAACATTGGTGAGTGCTCGGCTTGCATACGCGATGATGTGTCTCTTTGCCTTGTCCTTTTGCAGAACAATTGCCCATAGTCCAACTGGACTGGCATCAATGATGAGCTCTGTTTCCACGTTCGGTTTGAAGTATGCCTGTGATGTCACTGGTGAGGCTTTCTTTCGGTTTGTTCAGTGCTGCGTCCTGTTCGACACCCAACTGCCAGGGAGTGTCCTTCCTTGTGAGCTTTCTTAGTGGCCCTGTGACTGTAGCAAAGTCAGGAATGAAGCGTGAGCAGTAGTTCACCATTCCCAGGAGACTTCTTACCTCTGCTGCATGTTTGAGCTTGTCTGCTTGGCGTATGCAGTCTGTCGGCTGTCCTTGGATCAGCGCCACCATCGAAAAACACGAACCCGAAGAACTCTTGTCGAGTCTTGTTGAACTTGCACTTCTTTCTGTTCAATGTGAGGCTGCGTTCTTTCAGTCGCTGAAACACAACAGTCAGGCTCTTGTTGTAGTCACCCTGCGTCGCCCCGTTGGTGATAATGTCATCACTGAGGTTTTTTACTCCAGCAATGCCCAAAAGCGTCTGACTAATGACGTTTTGAAACAGTTCCGCAGCTGAGGAGATGCCGAAATTGAGGCGCTTGTACCTCCTCAGGCCTCAGTGCATTGCAAACGTGGTGATGTATCAGCTGTCAAGATGTAATTCCAGCTGGTGGTACCCCGCCGAAAGATCCAGCTTTGAAAACAACGTTGCTCCATTCAGTTCATGAATGACGTCGTCTATGGTAGGAGTCAGGTGACGCTCTCTTTGGATGGTTGTGTTTGCCTGCCGCATGTTGACACACATGCGTACCTTGTCAGGGTCTCTAGGTTTCAGTGGTGTTACGATGGGTGATACCCATGGTGTTGGGCCTGCCACTTTCTCAATGACATCCTCTGCTTCGAGTTTCTGTAGCTTAGTTTCAACTTTTTCACGCATGTGGAACTCGACTCTGCAGTGCGGCTGGCATGTTGGCTGTATGTCAGGGTTGATGTGTAATGTGACTTGAAAGTCCTTGAGCTTACCAATGCTGTCAAACAGCTCGGGGTAGTTGTTTACTAGCTTTGTGCCACTGTGCGGTTCATCGAAGGAGGCCCGATAGAGTGTATGATTTTGATTAATCCCAGTTCATCAGCTATCTGGTAGCTGAGTAAGGAGCAGCTGTCAACTTTGACCACGTAGAATGTTCCATTTGTCTTGTTCTTGTTCAGTGCCTCCACACTGCCTGTGAACTTCCCTAGGATGAGCGCGTCCTTGGACACATAGGCCAGTATCCTGAGATCTGTGTGCAAGAGGCGAGGCTGGAGACTCAGGTTGTAACCCTTCTTGTATGTCCATATCTCTGTTCTTGGCTCTGTAAGTTGTGGTTTTGACCTACACTGCCTTGGAAAATGATTTTGCTTCCCACATGCTTTACACTGTTTGCCTCTTGCTGGCCATTCGTTTGAATGTGGCCACTCACCCCTGCAGTTTCTGCATCGGGTGTTGCTGCCACCTGGACATTGCTGGTATACCGGTACTTTCTTCTGGGTTTGTTTCTGAACTTGATTCACTGCAGCAGTGAGATTGGAACCCTTTTCAATTCCTTTTAACTGTAATTCAGACAGTTAAGGACTCCTGATGTGTTCATGGAATTCTTTTAATTTCTTGTTACTCTCCCTCAAGCCGTATTGCCATCCTGGATGACTTGCAGCTTTGAGTGCTCTGTGACTTTATTTCACGGTCTACATCACTAAACTCACAGTGTTTGGCTAGCGTGCGAAGTTTGGTAGTATAAACATCCAAAGTCTCATAAGGCAGTTGTGTTGCTTCTCTGAAGACCTAGATATCATACTGGACGTTCTTTTTCAGTACGAAGTAGTTGTTGAGTTTCACCTTCATGCCCGTATACTTGTCCCCTTATCCAGCCATCGTGTCATAAATGTTGTGCTGTCTCTCACCGGCCAGATGAAGCACAAGGGCTTTCAATCTTGTATCCCTGGTTATGTTCATGGCCGCGGTGTTGTTCTAATACCTCTGAAGTCAATTGTTCCACTGCCTTCGGACAGAGCTTGGTTCACTCTCTGCGTCAAACGATGGCATGGCTGGGCCATGCAATAGCATCATGTTGACCGTTATGTTACTAACTAACTAGCACACTTACCAAAGTTAGCTGATCAAACACTTTCGCTCCAAACGTCGCCAATGTGATATTCATGGGTTGTAGTTACATGATATTCTCGGAATGATGACGCGCAGCTTCGCGATACGCTGCTTTATTGCTGAGGGAACTTACAGACCTCCTGCCCAAAACATCACGTCCAGTATTCGCTTACACCAGCATCATGACACAAGTAGTGCATGCAAACATTAACATAATTTCAGTTTACTGCCGTTATCTGAATATTACAGGGTTAACTGTGTGCATCAAGAAGTATTTCCTTTAAGAATGCTGATAGAGAAGTAAAGAGAAGGTCAAAGAGAGCTCCATTGTACCTCTGTGGACCTAGAAAAAGCATACAGAGGGGTGCTGAAAGATGAACTATGATATTATATGAGGAAGTCTGGAGTGGCAGAGAAGTATATTGGACTGATGCAGGACATGTATGCGAGATGTGAGACAGTGGTGAGGTGTGCTGTACGAATGACAGAGAAGTTCAGGGGGGGGTGGGTCTACATCATGGTTCAGCTCTGAGCCCCATTGCATTTGCAGTGGTGATAGCTAGGCTGACATTTGAGGTTGGACAGTAAGCTCTGCGGACCATGATGTTTGCAGATGACATTGTTATCTATAGTGAGAGCAGGGAACAGGTGAAGGGAAATCTAGAGGTGAAGGTATGCTCTGGAAAGGAGAGGAATGAAGGTTAGTTGCAGCAAGACAGAACATCTGTGTGTGAATGTGAGGGACCCAGGTGGAACGATAAGACTAAAGTGAGTGAAAGATTTTAAGTACTTTGGGTCAACAGTCCGGAGCAATGGAAAGTGTGGAACAGATTTGAAGAAACAGGCTCAAGCAGGTATGCGTGGAGAAAAGGGTCGGGAGTAATGTGTGATAAAAGAGTAACAGCCATAATGAAAGGAAAGGTGTACAAGACAGTTGTGAGACCAGCGATGCTGTATGGTTTGGAGACAGTGACATTGAAGAAAAGGTAGAAAGCAGAGCTGGAGGTAGCAGAAATGACGATGTTAAGGTTCTTTTTGGAAGAAACAAGAATGGATAGGATCAGGAATGAGTCCATCAGAGGGACAGTACATGTTAGATGTTTTTTGAGAAAAGTTCAGAGAAGCCAGACTAAGATGGTTTGGTCCTGTAAAGGGGAGGGATAGTGACTGCATATAAAGAAGAAGAAGAAGGAGAATAATAACAATAGAACATCAAAGAGGTTCATCTTAAAGCTACATCCACTTTAAAAAATGACCACTCCACCAGACGTCTATTCAGGTTGACTAGTAGTGGTTGTGTAGTACTTAAGTTTAAAGACTACTCAAAGATGCTGGGACAGAATTCAGATAAGAAGAAAAGTTTAAGGATTGTCAGGAATCATGGCTTGTCCAATAAGGAATAGAAGAGGCGCACATGCGGAAAGATATATTTAAGTAACACAGGCGGGCATTACTTACCTCACTTGATGATCTGCCAGCATAACCGCAAGAGTCACTGCCCCTCCTTTCCCTTCTTTCAACAATTATATCCTGAAGTCCCATTCCTTTTACTATTCATTTATCATCTTCATTTAAAACCTATTTGGTGCAAAATTAATTGTATGAGCCTGATAAAAGGCCCATATTATCCTCGAAAAATTTGTAAGAAAAAGCCGTGCACAGTATTTATTAAGCCAGAGATACTACAGCAGTACATAAAGTAGCAGCCAAGTGTTGAGGAGGGAAATGCTCGAAGAAACAAAACCACAGTCAGATAACAAAGACAAACCTACAAACACAAGAAGAGTCATGGAGGCACCCAGAGAACAGAAAGCCATTAACTCTGGCACTGGGTTGAAGGAATGGGGTCTGTGATGGCCTATTTTTGGCTCTGCATCTGAGCACTCTCACCTAAGATGTCATGTTGTGTTATCTATTCATATCCCAAATCCTTTTTTTTAGATTAAATGTGTATAAGTGTAAAACCCTAGTCATGCAAGTCTATTTGTTCCATCAACCAAAAACCTCAATTATAGTTGTCCTTGAGTTTAGATGTATTCTAATGGCTCAAATGACACTTGGCATGTAACTAAGGAAGAGGAAGTAATTGTTGAAAATGCCAGTGCTCAGTGAAGTGCCTTCTATTGCTTTGTACATTATTATGACCAAAACCTTTTCTTTAATTGGTGCCTGTATATTATTGGTGCCTTTCAAAGTATGCTGAAAACTTACGGCTACAGAATACAATCTGTAGTCAACCAAAGACTCCATGATGAACCCTGGAGCAGATTCGTTCAGGCAGATATTCCCTTGTAAAGGTGTAATGTTGGCAGTTAAAAGCTGATAATGGTGAAGTGCACAAAAGGACTGCTCTTTACCATGGTTGCTTAATGTCAGTGGGAGTCAAAGGAGATTAAAGATATTGAATTTGTGTCTGGTAAATATTTTTTTGCGCAGCAGAAAAAAAGTAGTAGTAGTATTCAGTATCCAACAAATAAAAATGACTCATGGGCAATGATATTTTGCAGTATGTTAAACTCAAGATATCACTGCATTGTATGTGTGTGTGTGTGTGTGTGTGTGTGTGTGTGTGTGTGTGTGTGTGTGTGTGTGTGTGTGTGTGTGTGTGTGTGTGTGTGTGTGTGTGATTTTTAATGTTTTATT
>CAAKHD010013573.1:36693-77890 GCA_901007705.1 Fistularia tabacaria | reverse complement strand
GAAGGGCCATTGACCATTGTCAGCCTCTCTCAAGCCTTTCTTTTCAGTGTGAATCTTTCCATGTGTATGTGTATGTGTATGTGTATCTGTGTGTGTGTGTGTGTGTGTGTGTGTGTGTGTGTGTGTGTGTGTGTGTGTGTGTGTGTGTGTGTGTGTGTGTGTTTTCAATTAATTTCTCCATGGTGATCAGTTCTTTTCTACCAACAGGCTTTCCTTCTACTGCCACTTACTTCTAATCAGACTGTTAACCAAATGTTGCCAGTTCTCAGTTATTTAAACATTCCAGTCACACTTCCATGTTATTTCTGCATCCTGAGTATGTTACTGCATGCATGTGTGTATGTGATCACAACATGATGATTAATGGCAGAAGAGTTTTTTTTTAATTTGTTTAACATCCTGCTAAACTGTTTCAAGCCAGCATCTAGCCAACAAACATATCTTTGCAATTATGGCTTCACCTTCCCCTTTCCAATGTATGTCCATCAAATATGAGTGACCATAAGTAAAGACTATAGACACTATTAGCATAGTCATCATGCATCTTCTATTATGTTTGTATGTATGTACATGAGCGTGTGTGTGTGTTTTGATACCATGCTCCCCTTTACAAAGCATTGACTCTAAGGGTTGGGTGATTCATGGGTCCCCTTCGAGATGGTTGGCAGGTGTCAATCTGAGTTGATTTGGCTTGCTGCCACAAATATGACAACTCACCCTGTCCAAGATGATTCAACAAATATTATTCCTTGTCATTCAGATCAGACTACATAGATCTTCCAGATGGCTACAGTATCCACTCTGTCTTTTTTTTAACACAGACACCCGCAGACCTTTGGTGGTCTGGATTTTCTGCAATACAATGTCAGAGTTTTTCCTTTACCCTCTCGAAAAGGCCTGTCAAAATATTAACACTGAATCAAAAGTCCAAATGGCCAAAGTCAGGTGAAACAGGAGACAAAGTCACCACTATAAAGACTGGAATATAGTGTGTTCAAAATTCCATTGTGTGAACATAAGACTAGATCTGCATTCATTCATGTGCAGCTCAAAAAAAAGGTAGAAGAGGACAGGAAAAATGAAGAACAGAGAAACACAGTGAAGCACTGTGAAGAGATTTTTTTCCACAGCTACCCTTGTTCTGTTTGGCAAAAAGAAGAGGAGCACTGTTCCTATGTCTGTGTGTGATTGTGTCTGTGTCTGCTGATTTCAACATGTGTCCCCATGTATATTCATACTGCTGTTTCCTTCCTGCCACTGCAGTAGGACAAGAAGATTGATGCTTGAGCATTGTAGCACATTTTTGCTAGCAAGTCAGGTCACTAGGTACACATTGTGCCTTAGGGGAGAGCTGAACAAGAACAAGGTTATACTTTGCCCCAATTCTTCTCTGATTCTCCCCAAAAATACAGGTTTTCCCTCCTCAACTTAAGTGTGGTGACCTATCTTCCTCAATAGTTGACTGCACATACACAGAAAATAATCCACCTTCTATTTTGTAGAAAACTAAACATGGGTTGGATGTGGCTGCTGACAAGATAAGGTCCAATATGATCAAACATGATTGAAAGGGAAAACACTCTAAGTTGAACCTTGTGCTAAAGCTAAGGTAAATCCCAGTATTCCTGACTGTTATCTTTCACCAAACCAAATACCTGCATCAGTCCCAAAAATGTGGTCATCCTGAAATGTTTCTAAGTGATAGTTAGTTTTGTTCACTTCTGGTGAGTATGTAATCTGATCATGTACTTATTGCACAATATTAAGCACAGCTAAGTGTACTGTAGACCTGACATTATGCCCTAACAAGTTGAGGAAATGTAGAAGCATGAGAATTAATTTTCAACAAAATATTAATTATACTGTAAATGCTGTTTACAGTGGAGCATGTCATTATCTATGCAAACCCCCATGTAGTTTATCTTTGCAAAGTTTTATTCAAATGAAAGGTTTAGTAATTATAAAAGTAAGTAAGTTGCTGCAGCTGTTGTCTTGCCTCAACATAACAAACAGAAATCTGCTGTCAAAAACATGGATTAACATGGGTCGTCAAACAAATTAAACAATCCTTTGGCCAATTGTGGACAGACTAGGTGCTTAAGCACCCATGGCACTGCCTAACTCTCATAAAATGAGAGATATTGCAGGTGTATCAGCCATTTGGTTTAGTGCTCCCATTACAAAAACATAAAATGTGTACTATGCTGTCAGAAGATCTTTGAACATCAAAAGAATCAGGAGCTCTGATATGAGAAGAGCAAATTAACAAGCATATACATACACTCCAACACAGGGGGAATTGCAGAGCATCTGTGATAAGCATAAGTAAGACAAATCTATTTGCCTGGAAATCCAGCACCAATAAAGGCGACTGTAATTTGAGGAGGGCACCCCACAGTAATAGAAAAGGACAACAGAGACAGGAATATAACCAAACAGTTTTATATTTCAGGTACTGGTGCTGCAGTGACAGTAGTAAAGTAGTTCCAAGGGCAAAAGACTACCCCTTATATAGATAATATATGTTGTGTAACAGTGAGAGTGTGCGAGAGGGTAGAAAGACACCAAATAGAAGAAATGAAGCTGAGAATAAACGAGGAGGGAAAAAAAAAATAGAGAGGCAGACAGGGGAACTCATTAACTTCTCTTTAATAAAGCCCAAGCTGCATAGGGACCCTTTTCCTCCCTTGATCTATCCTGTCAAATACACGCACACACACACACACACACACACACACACACATGCGCACACAGTTCATTCTGATTGATCACAAACAACTGAGCATGACAACGGCACAAAAATTAATAATGTTTATAATGCAATCATATTATCTTAACTATTTAATTCAAATAAAATAAAAACATTAACTTTGACACATTCATTAGTGATGTATTTGAAAATCTTGTACTACATATGTTCCTATGCTCCTATTCATCACAATTTGTCCAGTATTGTCAGTAACCTCTTAACTTCATTCTGTGAATAAATTACAAGAATGCTGATGGGTAATATGCCGAATGTTACATATGTTATGAGCTATACGCAGTTCAATATTATTAGAAATGCATACCTGAAATCAGCGACACGCACTCCTCCAAGAAAATATGTAAATATGAAATAATGGTGAAAAGGATTATATTTTAGGATTTTTTTATTTTTGCAAGCCATGTTCAAGACAAAAAAACGCTAGCACAAATCATTCTTGGATTTCTGGCACAAGGCCAAGGTGCTGATTCCTTTTCCCCCTTATCATCTCGGGTTAAGTTTGCTCTGACTCAGAGGCAGACGAGCGGGCCCAGGATGGTTGGAAAGTACAGTGAATGAGAGCGTGGATTGAAGCATTAAAGCTCCTTCTATATCTGAACAACCATGCTTTCCCTAGAGGCCAGACAGCAAAGCTAATTTAAGAAGCGTGGGCTCTGTCAGCTGTCATTAGCATGCACGCTCAGAGACACATACAAACACAAATGTGTGTGCATCTATCCAGAAAACACACATGGCACACCAATACACATGCCACGTTGTTCCACAAAGGTAATTCCAGGAACTGTCGAAAGCCATCACTGCCGAGTAAGAGGACAAATAATATTGTATGTTACATGACCTGATTCTCTTATGGGTGAATGAGAGCAGAAATGGATTTAGAAAATGGAGAAGAATTATTGATTAAGGCTGACTAACACCACAAACTAAGAAAACAGTAAATCACAAGTGTTTACTTCACATTAGTGAGTATACAGAGTATAAAACACTGTCACACAATTTTGATATCGGAAGTCATCAAATACTTAAAAGACAAGGAAAAAGAGCAAAGTAAAAATATTAAGTTACAACAACTGATAATAACAGTAAAACCAAACATGCATGCTGACTGCATTCTATAGCATGTAAGATGGGACCGATATAAAATTGTGTGTTTTAAAATTGTGTTATTTCATGAAAAATAAGATGGAAGACTTTGCTGACAGGGGACTTGAAAAAATTGGAATTCTCCATTATGGTAGGTAACAATCTAACAATCAGTATTCATCCATCAGTTGAAATGCAAAAAAAGAAAAAAAACCTTAATCTCACGGATGTGAAGCTCAAACACTGGTGCCCTCATATTTATTTTGACTGTATTTGCAACATTATCTGCTTCCTGTCTGCTGTACACTCCAGAGCTGCAAATGGTTACACAAAAGCATAGATAGAGGAAATGCCAGGGTAGCACAAGGTATGTCAGTTAACATAGCAGTGAAAGATGCAGCAGTCATCTTGCTAACCATACGGGGCAGAGGACACATAAAATTATACCACTCAACAGAAAAAACAAAAAAAACAAAAAGAAAACTTTGAAAACTGAATTATCTGAAGATACTCTCACACTAACATCAACTGCATTTTTTCTGCTAAGATTACTACATACTACAATCCAGATAAAAGGTTTCTTATCTACAGCCTCCTGTTTCATTTGCAGGGATCAGAGGACAAAATGAAGGTCACTGTTTATAGCAACAGATTTGAAATGCTGCACAGAGATCTGGGCGCTAAAGCTGTACAGAACAATTTAAGCGCACATGAAACATGTGCTTCAACAGTGTCCGGCCCTCCCTCCTCAAGGACGAGCTGCTTAATAATCAACTTCTCCCCGACATCACTGCCTGGATCATAGACTACCTCACAGGATGGCCGCAGTATGTCAGGGTGGACAGCTGTGTTTCTAGGCCATGACGGGCAGCACAGGTGGGCCCCAAAGTACGGTCCTGTCTCCATTCCTCCTCACTCTCTTCACCTCCAACTTCCGACACAAGTCCAGTTCCTGCTATCTCCAGAAGTTCTCTGACGACTCTTTCATCGTTGGATGCATCACCAACGATGACGAGGAGGAGTACAGAGACCTGATTGCGAGTTTTGTTGAGTGGAGCAACAAAAATCAACTCCTACTCAACATCTCCAAAACAAAGTAGGTGGAATTCTCACTGGAGGAATAGGAGGAGACCTAAACCAATCACCATTCTGGGTGAAGAGGTGGAGATTGTGGACTCCTATAAGTACCTTGGGGTCCATATTAACAATAAACTGGATTGGACAAACAACACAGATGCCCTATACAGGAAGGCTCAGAGCAGGATGTTCTTCCTGAGGAGACTGAGGTCATTTGGTGTCTGCAGGCTCAAAAAGCTTGTGAGGAAAGCTCGCTCGGTGGTAGGACTCAACCTTAACCATCTTGAGTCGGTGGCTGTGCGGAGGGTGAAGGACAAACTGGGAGTTGTCCTGGACAATCCTTCCCACCCCCTGCACGAGGAGCTCCATAACTGCCTGGAGGGCATCTATGCAACCCCCACCCCATCACTGCGTCACCCACTCACACATGTGGTGCCCATCACTATTACTTTTGGTCACATACTGGTTCATGGTCACTTACTGGTTCACTTACTTTATTCATTCTTGCTTGTGTGTGTTATCTATCTGTACATGTGTATTTACATATGTGTATGTGTATATTGTGTATATGTATATATATACTATATGTAGGTATGGGTATGTGTATGTATATACGTGTGTATACGTGTGTGTGGGCATGTATGGTGACATATGTGCATATCATTTATCTTTCCTAACTGTTTTTATTGTTGCTGCTGCAACACCCGAATTTCCCCCTATGGATATCAATAAAGTATTATCTATCTATCTATCTATCTATCTAATGGATGTAGGCTGAAATAGAACAGGGTTGTATAAATGAAGAGCATATAGCAATGGCCTGTCACTTAATATCAACGATGAAGACTTGCATTCTTTGGGTACATATATTGAATAAAATATATGTCAGAGGAGTGTTGAGAGATGCCGGCACGAAGAATATTTTTGATTATGCATCTGCTACTGAAATATTCATTGCAAATACCCTCTCTCTACTAAACCAAATTAAAAAAGAAGAGAGTTTTGGTTTGGTTTAGTTTTACAATATCCGTCTGCACCTTAAACCACAAGATATGACTGAAAAAAATCACTTCAATGTGACCTACCAAGGAAAGATAAGAAGGGAAGAAAATGCAAAAGTTCCCTTTGATTGCTTATCAGTCATATTAAGGGAACACCAATGTCAACATTAGTATTCGTTAGTGTCTACTTCACTTCTCTAATGAGCACCCTCAACACAATTGCAACTTATGCATTTGAGTTGCCCCTACAAAGTTTTTGTATAACAAGCTGTGAGAGGCAGCATGCATAACCATCTGCAGATTCTGCTGTGCAAAGCATAACTTTGACCTAAGGAACACTTATTGAACACAGCAGGTACTAGCTCAGGGCTGGGCTAACTTTTTGATGCAGGGGCCAGAACGGTTTCCAAAATTTGACAGAGGGGCCAGACCAGACGCTGATGGATGAAGTGTTTGTGTGAACTAATACGAATGACATACGTAGATAGAATAGAAGTAAAAGTAAAAGCCATTACATGAAATGATTTGGCCTTTTCGCAAATCATGAATATGCAAGGCTCATTGTACAAGTTGTTTTCCAAATGCATTGATTTCATAACACAGTAGAAAAAGTCACATTCAGTTTCAGTGGGAAATGTGTTGTTAATCTTCATTTTTTGTCAGTATATCAAAGTCAGGAGTTTAGTTGTCATAATTCTCAGGATGGATCTGAAGGTGTTGGTCAGATAACTTGGATCTGTGACTGGCTTTGTTGATGTTTATGAAGTTGAATCTCTGCTCACATATTTAGGTTGAGCCAAACAACTTCAGCATCTTATGTGCCGTCCTCGGTAGGTTTAGAAACATTGCTAATCGCTAATTTGAGTGCCAGCATAAAACTTGTCTTGGTTGTCATGGTTCTCAGTGCTTTTTCCGTTGGTTCTGCCTTGTCAGTTGATTTTGTCCACCAGGACAGCTGCCACCCATAACAGGCAATCAGTGTGGACCTAAAAGCTTCACCTCCAGTCCCACTAGTTGCCAGGTTGTTGTCGGACACCTCCTGGAACTGACCCTGTCTGTCCCCATGCTCCTACGCTGGTCTTTGGGAACCCCTCACTCCCACATCGGCCTTTGCGCTCTCTCGCCAGGCTCCAGGAGCTCCGCGCTTCCTCATCGGGCTCAGCACTCTCCCACTGGACTTCAGGAACCCTGGGTTTGCTTGCCTGTCTTACTGGTACTGACCTTGCCTGTCTCTGATTTCCCTGCTTCATCTGCATTTCGCTATTACAAACTGCCAGAGCCTCAGTAAAGTCTTTGAACTCTTTCTCTGTTGGTGTGGAGTCGGGATGTTGCAATCGGTCCGTACCCCAACAATTACATTGGTTCTTGACTCTTGAATCGTGGTTTGTCTGTGAAAAAAAATTGCTTAGTCTGTAAATTAACCGTAAACCTGTGTGCCGCGGCCACCCATTCATGCATAGTTAAAGATTATATTGTAATTCTTTGCAAACCGCAAATATTTCAGGGAAAATAAGTGAGGTTTAATTCTCATAAAATTTCAGGTTCGGCAGGCAGTATATGACACGCGGGTCGTAGTTTGCCCATGCTAGCTGCTTTATATATACATAGATCCCAGAAACAATCAGCATTTTTTTAAATTATCAAAGTACATATGAGTGTTGAAGTCTAAGAAATTAATTTGGGAAGTATGTGCCCTACAAGACTTCCTGAAATGTATCTAGAAACCTGAATTCAATTTGTCAAACTGTCATGAATTGGACTAAAAAAACAACTAAATGTGACCCACTTATATTGGACTCACCTATGAGAGCAGATTCTATCCATGTTTCTATTTTTTTTTGCGATTGTGTAACCTGGAGTTACCCACACATAAATCTGGACAATGGTGTAAGAGCAAGGTCAGTTAGAACAACATCCCCTTTGTTCTCTCTGGCCTAACTATAAATATCAAACAAACAGGAGGAGGGTCAGCTTTGACTTTAAGTTTTTTCACTTTCAGATGATCAATCCAGTTAAGCAGAAACTGTGGTATTATAAAAAACAGGATTTCCAAAGCAATTGCTTCAACTAAAGGAACTGGTGCAGTCGGAATACAATTGAGATTCACTTCTATGGCCCGCCCATGATTTTTGGACAAATCAGTAATTCATACCAGACACGGTTGGTATCAAAGTGACTTTTAAGCTGTAATCAAATAAATTTTATAAACATGATGTAATGTTTGGAATCTAAGACCATATGCTGACAATCATGAGTCTCATTTCTCTACAAATGTGATTTGAATCTATCTCTCCCAGATGCTATGACATTCTTTCTAGAAGATTTGCATCTCATCATGACTGTGTGCACATTTCACTCATATGATACGAGTTGGGGGTTTGCCACTGAAACATATTAGCATTTTATAGTACATTTGCATACCTTAAGGGAACTGCTGTAACATTGATTACAAGTAACAAAATGCATTTGGGAGGTGTTCAGCCTCTGATCACATACTCCAACCCCATTGTACACACACCTTTTGTCAGTGGTGGAGTCCCACCTCCTGCTGTGAAGCAGGTGTCGTGGTACAATACTCTCTCCCTCCATGCATCCGAACACACGTGTAGCATACACACAGGCAAACACAAATGCATGTCTACAAAGACAGACCTGTGAAGCCAAGGTGACAGGTCTCTGGTTTCATGCCATCTAACAAATGTTCGCTAATTGCCATATCCCCCACTGACAGAGAAAAGCAAGGGTTCAACATGGGCCCCATATGGACCCAAATATGGAGTCGTCTCCTAAAATTCCAGGGAAAGATAAACAGCCCAATTGTTCATCCTATAAATCCTAATCTGTAAAATACATGGTGACGATTAAGAAGTGAAATATCTACACTGTCCTTCCTTTTAATGTCCAGGCTGAGCGAGCTGGATTTGCACTTGGCAGCGGGACAAATAAACCTATATAGAGGATGGTGTTGACAATATATCTGCTGATAGAGAGATTTAGGATTTGAGAGTGACACCTCAAATGATCTCTTCATCTTATTGACAGGCATGACATCGTTCCAATTTGCTCATTTACAGCATCTCAGAGTGTGGTACACATATAGAAAACAGGGTCAGCAAACTGAACTGGCAAAGGAAAACTAAGGCACAGTCTTCCACTGAATGATTTGCCACAAAAAACGTCTTCTATTCATCCCTTCCATGACTTCCAGAATATTCCACTGTTATGTTGATAATACTCAGGCTATTTACTGTCCCAGTTGGCCTGTCATCAGGACCATTGTATGGTATTGTCTGGGAACAAATCTAAATGGGGCCCTTTCAACATTATTTTCAGGTACTTTCATGAAAGAATGACGAGAATATTCATGTAAAATTTCTGTTTTCCGATCTCTGGGCAAATACAGTTTTGGAGACCACACAGGACACACACTCAAACAGAAGCACACAAGCACTTCCTTCACTGACCCAAATGGGCAAGTCAAGTGCATTCTTGCTGCCAGCAATTTCCTTCAACTTATTCTAGCATTCAGGATTTCATTACAAGCACATGACTTATTTCCCAAAGAGGAAAGAACAACCATAATTGAAAAAAAATGTCCTGATCCTTTCCAAAGGACAACTAGAGTGAAAATCACCAAATGTATTACTGGATTACATGTTTTTCAAGCACTTAACAATATAGGTATCCATCATATGTTTTGCTTTAATGCAACCAAATTATGTTTATGTAAACATGCATTACCATTTTCCCAAATAAAAATGGACATGAATCGATGCAAATCCCCCCCACCACACTTTTCATTTATCTTTTAGAGTCAATAGTGTCCTCTGAAAGCCCTTTTAAAGCAACTTCTTCTAGTTTGCTTTTTTTTTTCATACATACACAGCACTTTACGAGGTGCCTTCTACTCTGACCAAGAGATATCCAGCCTATACACAACGCAGATTCCCATGTATACAATACCTGCCCATTGGTTATGGTATTTTATGTACACTTTTCCATCTTGAACACCACTATCAGGCGTTGAATTGTGTCAGAGACATGTTTACGCAGCCTACACCTAGCTGTGTACCCTGTCTGTATCAGTAAAATCAAGGCTCCTTTGCTTGTGTGATAAATAAATGCTCCCTTGCTGCCATGATCAGCCCATCTGTGCTGTCCCTTGGTCCATCTCTTCAAGCCTATAGCTAGAATTTTGATCACCAATTATTTTGTCTGTAAGCAGAAGCCCCTGCACGTTGGTCCATCCTCAGCATCATTGGATTTCAGGTCCTGAGTTTTTCGCTTAGCTGCTCATCTTTCAGGTCCATATTCTTCAACCTTACTGTATTCCTGGATCTTGTCCTGGATACACATTCCTTAGCCACCCTCAATTCACTTAATGTAAAGTGATGGACTTGTGATGAATCTGTACATCCTTATGAGAATCTACCTTATCACAATATCTGTGTTATCCCCTCTATTGGGCAGCTCATTATACCAGTGGATTATCTGATGATGTTCTGAAAATAATAATATTAAGAAGAAGAAGAAGATTTTAAAAATTCCCTTTAATTAAATGTTGGTATTGGACAGATACATTCAACTAGAAACCGTAAAGATACTCAGTACAGCTCAGTAACAAGGGATCAACTTAGAATGAGAACATCAACTCATCATGTTTGTTTACAGAGCACAAAACACCTCCTATTGCCCAAGTAGAAATAAAGTCACCCAAGTTGCTGGTTAAGGAAAATAAATCAAATTCCACTCTTACGCGAGTCTTAATCAGTGCTTTGTTGTCCATCACTGCTCTCGTCCCCTTGATCTTCTGATCTTCTTTTTCTGGGTCAGCCAAATGGCTAATTTGACAGAGCTCGACAAAAAGTTTAGCATAGCTGATACCCTCTTGTTGTTCTTTGAATAATGTAGCCCAAAAATAAATAGATGGAAAGTAAAGCTAACCCTCAAACTTAGAAATAAACCCTGCAAGAAACTAAACAGTGGCAGCAACCTGGAGCATTTGACAAACAAATGAGGCAGTGTTTCAGAGCGTGAACAAAACAGTCTCCTGTCACCCCAGGCTCAAAATGTGTCCTGTATGCGTTTGCGGCTATGGCACCGTGCACAATCCTCCACTGGAGGTCACCTGCCTGCTTTTCCAGTGGTGGCTTTTACAGTGCTCGCCAGCTCCTCTTCAGAGAAGTGTTCAGTCCAAATAAATTTTGCCACTTCGATTCTTTCACTTGTGAGATGGGGGGTAAGTTAAGAACCTTGACACAAGTTGCGCAGAGGTCTTTTTTGTCTGTTGCTTGAAGTGCCTTAAAGCTTGAGGTTTTGAAGGTCAGTAGCAGGCCTTCTTTGTCCTCTTACTCCCAAACCCAT
Source organism: Fistularia tabacaria (assembly GCA_901007705.1). Taxonomy (NCBI): domain Eukaryota; kingdom Metazoa; phylum Chordata; class Actinopteri; order Syngnathiformes; family Fistulariidae; genus Fistularia; species Fistularia tabacaria. Next base: position 66,598 of record CAAKHD010013573.1, on the reverse strand, counting down.
GGCAGCATGTTCAGCGAGGGGAATCGGTAGTCAATGTTCTCATTCCACAGCTTGTGGCGGAAGCAGCACAAAGCACCTCAGGTAGCGCATCATAGAATTCCTTAGTGACCTGGTGATAAGCCTAACAGCTGTGGTGCACCCAGAGTCTCCGAGTGTAATCCGGGAAGAAGGAGTTAGCTGCAAGAGGTGACCCAGCTTTGTAAGGCATGCCTTGCTAAAGCTGAGACTCAGGCCTGTGGAACCCAAGGACCGGGACTTCAGAAAATTGTTGAAGAGCAGAGGCTCTTCCATCAGCCATCAGCCCAGGGGGTCATCCTCCACCCTCCTCATGAATGGGGGAAGAGACTGGGCATGATATACAACAGTACGTTTTAAAGAGCAAGTGAGACATGGGCTTCTCACTTCCTTTTCCTTGCAATTTTGCTGTTCACCTTCCTTGAAATTTTGGCCTGTTTCTGCAGGCAGTACCGTTTCCTTTTATCCATAGGGTGCAGATTTTTCAGTTTGTCTGTGGCATTGAATGATTTGACAAAATTGTCAGTGTTGCTAAAGTAGTCGGAGACATCAACTTTCTTACAGAAGGTATCATCTAAGAAATCGTTTATGTCCTCTCAGGAGTAAAGATCATTTTGTACCTTATTGCTTCCTCTAACCAAAACCATGTCCCCCTCTGATTCACATTCCATGCCTTCGCCCTCACCTGACTGGCCTGTCTCATCCGTATGTGCGGTAGTTTTGACATGTGTGCCACCCGAAAAGCTCGAGAGATCGCGTGTCCCCACTGTCGTCATGGAGGAAGCAGCCTTATTTCCAGCTGTGACCCGCTCAGCGATGAGAACGGGGATTTGCAGTCCATGCCCTGCCATATTGCACATATTGAAAGGGGTCGACTTCACTATAGATGCGGCACCGGTGGACGCAGCCGCACTGGGCGCCGATACATCAGAAGACTGCGGCTGAATCTGCAGGAGCAGCCGCAGCCCTCGCGAGCACAGCCACGGCAGGCAGCTCAGCGAGAGCTGCAGCAGAAGCCCATGACGGCATCGTTCTGCCATAAGTAACTGGAACGCCCTCCGATTCCTGCTTCCTGTGCGGACAACCTGTGGGCACATCCCACATCCCCACATTCAAAACGTTTCATCTGCCCTGAGCTGGGGGACGCCATGTAGGAGGCATCTTTGTGCTTCATCCAGAATGAGACCTCCAGAGTTTGTGACGGCGCCTCCAAAAATATGAAAACCTGCCTACTCAGGGACTAAACATGCTTTAGCCTGGGATCCTTGCACCCCATGCTTACTGTTTTAAAGCCACTGGCGAACCAGTGGATCACTGATTTGATGTCTCCTGCATTCCTGGCATATAGCCTAATGTCAAAGTTATTCTTTGTGATCTCCTGGGTGAGGTTTTTCAGACCTATACCGACCAGCAATGAGAATAGTGCATTACCTTAGCGTATGCTGCAGTTGATATTACCCTTCCAACTTTGAGTCAGCCACAAGAGTTTCTTTCCACAGCCCCATTGATTTCTTGGTGAAGGCTCTTAGTCTTGAGTTGAAAAGTTCCAAGGACTACAATATAACTACTCTGCGTGGGTCCAAACCATCCAAAGTTGCTTCAGTTTTGCTGCCAGGAGTTGATGGAGTTCTGTTGGTTTCTTTCACCAGTAATTTACGATTGTGTAAGGGCCTTGCTGATCAAGTCTTGACCCCAAGCAATTTTTCCTCAATGTCTGCCAAAGCAATGATTACTGGATTTTGTTATGGTAGATTACGATGGTCTTGGTCAGACCTTCTAAAGATGCCACAGGCAAGGATTACCTTTCTCATTCTTGCAAAATACAATACACTTCCCTGCACCCGTAACCTTCACCAGTTGTTTGGGAGCGAGGAATGCTGCTACCTCTGCAATGCCCGAAATGCAGGCCTCCCACACATCCTGTCAGGCTGCAAGGACGCGCTCTCTCAGGGGCGCTACAGATGGCGCCACGACCAGGTCCTAAGAAATTTAGCTGAGGTGCTGGAGAGGTTTCGACAAGATAACAAAAACTCATCACCATTACCAGAGCAGCATCAACTTTGTTTCAGAAGGTGGAGCACGTAGACAAGCTAGGCAAAAAGAAGCAGTCTGACCCTTTTCCCCCAAAAAGGAGTGGGAAATGAGGGTTGACCTGGACAGGCAACTTCAGTTCCCCACAGATATCACCACCAAAACTCTCTGTCCCGACATTGTTGTATGGTCCAGCATTACAAGGTCTGCTTACCTCATTGAACTTACAGTCCCACATGAGGAAAAGATCAAGGCTGCCTTCGAGAACAAAAAGGCTAAATATGCCGATTTGGCTGCTGATTGTCGGGAAGCTTGCTGGAAGACCACCATCTATCCCGTTTAGGTGGGATGTCGAGGCATTGTCGGGCTGTCGACCATGCGCCTCTTGAGGTATGCAGGAGTGACCAGAGGCCGGTTGAAGAAAGCGGTCGAAGAGATGGCAGTGGAGGCAGAGAAAGGCAGCTTTTGGCTCTGGCTAAGGAGGAAGGTCAGGAGCTGGGGAAAGGACAGCTAACCCCAGAAACAGCCGCAGGGGGTAACATCAATCTGCTGCAGTGAGTGACCAGGAGACGTCCTTGTCACTACCCCGTCACCAGGAGACGTTTCAGCCATAAAGGGGCGAAACGTTGACGAATGGTGGTTCCTGGCTTATGATCCTGCAGTGGGTGTCCCTGCGGCTGACCAATGGGCACTGGAGGAGGTACAGCAGGCAGTAATGCCAAGCAGGAACTTCCATCTACCTGTACGTTTGCTGTGTAAATATATTTGACTGGCACAGATCCAATGCTGGATAGACTGTAGTTTATTATGAAATGCAGATGTAAAAAATGTCAATGTAGTTAGTATCATTTTAAGAGGCAAATGCTCAAAATAATGTTCATTAAAATACTATAAACAGTCCAGGGTTCCCTGTGGAAAGTCAAGGGAATACATTCTGGAAAAGCATAACAAAAAAAAAATCCCTGCATGACTTTGTTGACCAGCAACATAAACTAGTTGGCGTTTTTTGTGTTTGTTTTTTCAATGGTGTTGACATTAACAGAAGTTGAAACATGATCTATCCCTCTGGAATGATGAAGAAAAACTGAGTAGCGAGTGCCATTCAAAATTAAGCGCTTAACACTGAATAAATGGCCTTTGCAGGCATAATGAACTATAATCCGTGGCAGAAAAGAGATAACAATCTAAAAAAACCATCCAACCAGCCATAATGACTTGCTGAAAGGAAACTGACAATCAAGTAGATATCAAATTAAACTGAACTAACTTCTATTTAATAATATCATAAACCTTAACTTCCTTGTAATATTGGAAGTACCTTCCGAATCCTTTGTTACCAATGTTTGACCCGGACTAATTTTTCCATTTAAACAATCACAAGTATCATCATGTAATCATGTTAAGTGAATCTTATTGCTTCTCTATTGTCTTTACAATTTGCAAATTCAAGTATACTATTTCTTGCACTCAAGGACAGGTTCATGCAGCTTAATGACTCAGCATCATATAGTGTGACAGTTTAGTCTTAATTGGTATTTTTTGTGCTCTGATGTTTCAGAAAGATTATGGTGCATTTAGTACATACGTTTAACCATGTAATTTCTACTTGACCTAAATTATGTCAAATACAGGGTACATCTGTGCTTAGAGGCTATTAAATAGACTGTTAGAATTGATATAACATCAATTAAATTGAAAAAATCACCGGACACAGGATATAAAAAATAAAGTAACAATCAGATAAAGTTATGAATATGATGGCTATAATTGAAGACAAAAGCTAGAAATAAAAACATTAGCAACACCTGAACTGGTTAACATTATTGTGAAATCTGATATAAAGAATTAGAAGAGGTCTGAAAAAGCAGTCTAACTTGAAATCATTGCAGTGGAATTTAGAAACAGTCTTTGTCTTATTCTGGACTTATACCTTAAGACTTAAAAAGAAAGATTTTTTAAGACGGACGTAAAACTATGAACTCACATCAGCTCCCACATGTGGGCCTCACTGATTTTGTTGCATGCTTGAAAATGAGGGGCTAGATATTTAAATTTACCTTCAAATGTACCTACACACCTCTAAAGGAGCACATTTATTTATCTATCTATCTATCTGTGTATTTATTTGCTTGTTTGGTTATTCATTTTCATTATAGGCAGCTATATTTTAACTTCAGTATAAAGCCAATTACGTTTAGAATTCAGTCATGACATCTACTTACATTTTTCATTCAGACATATCTATTGCACCACAATACGTCCACACTGACTGCAAACTTATACATGATGAGAACTCATCCATGATTATGGTTATTGCCCCTATTCACAACCATACAAATATTCTGTTTTGTGGGAATGGTTGTAGCCATGAACCTTTTTCTGTTTCTTAAATTGAGGTAATTGTCTGATCCAATGCAATAAGATGGCAATAAGTTTATCTATTCCTTTTTCTGGAAAAATTTGAGTTGGATGGCACGTCAGAATTGGGTGACAAATCAGTTAAAAACATTCTATTAAATTATGGATTTAGACAATATTCAAAATCAAGAAATATGTTTATTTTCTAATTAGTTATCCAAGGATAAGTGGACTTATGTAGTAAATAGTAACACCCTTTCCCCCGGGAGAATTGGCTTCAAAAGAGGACATCATCAACATAGCAACAGCTCTCACCAGAAAAAGCCTTGTTTTTTTCCCCCATCAAGAAAGGTGGTTATTTAGACGGATTTCCAGTATGCAGAGCCCAATTTTCAGCAAACTTCTGTACACTGTGCCAAAGGAAACTGAAGACCTGTATTTTCCAGATTTTCCTCAAGACAGTTAGAGGTGAAGGAGTTGATCAACAAGAGCCTTTTTCGACCCCTAAAATATTTGTACATTAAGTTTACAGTACCATAGTTTTACAGTCAAAGATCCACATTGAGAAGTAGGGTCACAGGGGCAGAAGCCAGAGCAGAGAGGCCCATACTTCCCTTTCCCAAGCCACATGGTCCCGCTCTTCTGGGGGGACCCCATGGCGCTCCCAGCCAAGCCTAGAGACATAGTCTCTCCAGTGTGTGGCCTCCTCCCAGATGGAAAATGTCCAGAATATCTCCCCCAGTAGGCATCCAGGAGGCATCCTGACCAGATGCCCGAGCAGCCTCATCTGACTCCTCTCTCTATGCAGAGGAGCAGCAACTTAACTCTGACCAGCTCCCGGATGGCCGGCCTTCAAACCTTACCTTAAGGGAGAGTCTGGTCACCCTGCGGAGAAAGCTAATTTCGGTCACTTTTATACGCAATCTCGTTCTTTTGGTTACTACCCACATCGACCGATAAATTGAGAGCTTCGCCCTCTGGCTCAGCTCCCTCTCCCCCGCAACAGACGAGGAGGGAGTCACTGCAGACACTGCACCGATCCCCCGCTCCATCCTTCCCTCACTTGTGAACAAGACCGCAAGATACCCAAGTGCACATATTGGAATCTTTATACCTGAATATGGTGTTTGTTATGGAAAATCCGTAACAAGCACAGAAGTCAAATAACAAAACACCACTCGGGTTAAGATCTGGGGGGTAATTCCTCCCAATCACGCCAAGTCGCACTGTCATTGCCAACGCAAGCTTTGAAGTCTCCCAGTACAACAAGGGAGTCCTCTCTAGCAGTCCCTATAGGGACCCAAAGAAGGGTGGGTTAACCTAACTGCTGTTGGGTGCATAGCCACAAACAACAGTCAGAGCCTGCCCCCCCCACCTGAAGGCGGAGGGAGGCTACCCTCTCGTCCATCGGGTTGAACCCTAATGTGTAGGCGCTGAATCGGTGTGTAATCAATATGCCCCCCCAGCCTCCCGGCGCCTCTAACTGGGGGCAATTCCAGAGTAAAAAAGAGTCCAGCCCCTCTCAAGAGGCCTGGTTCCAGACCCCACGCTGTGCGTTGAGGTGAGTCCGACTATATCTAGTCGGGATCTCTCAGCTTTGCGCACCAGCTCAGGCTCCTTTCCTGCCACAGAGGTGACATTCCATGTTGAGATGTGAGATTTTCAAAATAATTCCTTACATAATGGAGATTTAAATTTCAGACCATATTGCCTATCTCTGCTTGCATGTTTTCAGACAGATTTGCTATGAAAATCAAAAGCATCACCCAAGAAGGATTCTTGGAATAAAAGGGAAGAAAAGTTTGAGGAGCAAGGTCACTTACAAAGCCAACAACGATACAAAGTAGGATGTAGCCAACAATATGACTGAACGGAAAAATGTTTATACTAGGGATGGAATGGAAAATTAATGAGTGAGGGGCAGGAAGAAGGGGGGAATGAAGAACAGGAGACTTGACCTAATATTTGCTCAAAGAGGCAAGTCCCTCTGTCACCTGACATAGTATAAAGTCTCACATTAGCACCAAACAGACAGACAGACAGACAGACATCTAACAATTTGCTCTGAAAGAAATCCACAATCAAAATACTCACTCATCAAATATTGTATCATTAGATTAGGTTTGCACCATTAGTCAAACAGTGGCATTTACATTTGTAATGCCAAATAGACATAACAATAGTCAGAGCAATGTGCATGGGAAGCTCATAAGGATCTTGAACTCAAACCTCAAATTATTTAACACTTGAATTCCAAGAGAACACTTGTCCCAGACATAAAGGAATTCCACCAGATAATTCTGAGTAGTCCTAAATATAAGAATGGTATGAATGAGATGTCAAGTTGACCTTTAAGCAACACATTTTATTCAGTTTATCCTCAAGTCCCAGTGGATATGTGTCAAAAACTAGACAGCATTTCTTAAAGACATTTCAGTTAATACCCAATTGAAATGACAGAGTCAGAAATTCCTAGCAATGAGGCATAAAACTAATTCATTCTAATTATTAATATTTTGATCATCATCTGAAACCTTTTACCTCTACCTTCTTTTAGCTGCACAGAAACCTGATCATAAATCATAAATACAGGATGACACAAATAGGCACACTTGCACACAGAATTCATATCAATTAAATCTTCTCTTTGCCCCAAGAAAATTTGAAGTGCCCCAGTACGCATATCACAGACTATGACTAATTAGTCAATTTGAAATCATTTATCATTTACATTGCCTGCAGAAGAAATTAAAGGCTATCCGAGTGTGCCTTAAGATAGAAAATAATCAAATAAGGTACATTTTTGATACTCTGCAATAGTAGTCCTGTGTTACATGTACAAGAAGGGTGTATCTGTTCATGTAAACTAAATTTCATATAAAATATAGCTTTAAAAAAGAGCCAGAAAAGCCCCAGCACAGTTACATTCAGTTTGGATCAATTGGAATATTTCTAATATTGATACATCCCCAGCTGAGTGCAGCAAAGCCATAGTGGGAAATTTGTGCATGCTTACAAGTACATGTGCACATACAATAAATTTCACCTTATCTATAACTATGCTACTGAATAACATATGTAAACAGTAAATCACACTTTGTCTTCCTCTCTCAATATCAGAAATGGGCAAACTCCTGCCATGCTTCACTGTCAAACTGATGAGTGGGTCTAACAGTGTGTGAAGCTCACATCAAAGGCATGCTGCTTTAAATGCCCAGCCTTGGGAGAACGCGGGGAGGAGTAAGACTTCATAGAAATAAGGGATGAGGAGGGAGGGAACAACTGGTGAGGGGCATGAATTTAATACTCTTCAGTGAACCCCGGTTCAAAACAGGTTCAGCTGCGAGCTAAACAAACCAGACAAATCAAGACATCCTTTATAGGTTTAACAGGTCTCTAAGAAGCAGAAACCAACACATATACACACACACACACACACACACACACACACACACACACACACACACACACACACACACACACACAAACACACACACAAACACACACACTTACAGACACCCACACACACACATACAGGTGCTCTAAATTACACAAGGGATCCTTTCCAGATCAATGTGGTCTTCAAGTTTGTATCTAACAGGCTTAAAATATCACCAGTGTGCATGCGTGTGTGTGCGTGTGTTGGCCGGTTGCAGCTCCAACTCTGCCCAAGTACCAGAGCGGCGGGGGTGGGATTGTTTTGCCGTCCAACCTGGTAATGGAGAAACAAAGAAGCAAGCGCTCGGCTCTGCGGCCCCTCACGTCCTCATCACACAACCTACAGGGCAGCTTTGGCGAAGGAGGAAAGTGTCAATGGTCCAATCAGAGGCAACAGGAAAAACCGTTTTGAGTGAGGTTACATGGGTTAGGCATTACGGAATTGATATATTTTTACACATGTCTCCAGTATGCGTTTGCTTAAGAAGTGCATTTTATTTGCGCTTGAATTGAAAGAGTTAATCACATCAGCATTGATTTGCCAGCTGGTTATAGGACACAAACAGCAGTCATATTTATATCCAGTTTAAATACGCAGGTCCAGGCAAAAACAATTCCTTAGAGTGGAAAAAACATGTTTGGAGAATTGCACCTGAACCCTGTCTTGAACTTGAGGTGACAGATAAGAGATCATCGGAAAAAAGCAGAAATCTTGTGTTTTCTTCCAGGAGGGAAGGAAATCATCTTAGGCAACCAAACTTTTCAAACAGAAAGCCGAGAAATATATTATTTTATGTGGCTGGTTTTATTCCAGCCATATGTTTACATCATATTTTGGTTTTCCAGAGTGGATTACGCTGTGTGTTTGAGCCTTGCGGTCTGATAACACGAGCAGGAATGCAGGGCTCTATTCTACGATAGGCTGCTTTAAAGGGGTTTTTCCCGTGTACTTTTATTAATTCATGTGTATGTTTAAGTTGGGTTTTGGGCAAACAGCGATAAACCAGTCCTAAGGTCATCTCTGCGGCACTTTAAAAGGCGGTTGTTTCAGAGACCATTGTGACATGGAGTTGCTTTTACCAGGAGGACATGAGCTTGTCTAAAGAGCTGCAATTCTCTTTTCTTTTTAGAGTTGTGAACTATAAATGATATAAAAGCACATTGCAGAACCAAAAAGTGCCCTACTTGAATCCCCAAAACACACACACACACATTGCAAATGAATAACAGAACACAACAAAATCTAAAACATATGCAATCAAATGACATCTCTTCAGACATATTACTGCAAACATATATGACATATTCATTTATTCTATATCCCTCCATCCATCCGTGGTCTGCGCCTTATCCTGCACTCAGGGTCGCGGGGGAGCTGTAGTCTATCGCACCTGTCATTGGGCGAGAGGCGGTGTTCACCCTGGACCGCTCGCTAGTCGATCACATACAGAGCCCCACGTAGAGACGAACAAATGCTCAGTCCCTCGATACTTGAGAACCCGGGGTAAAACGACACAGGCATGGGGAGAACATGCAAAACCCGCACATAGAACCCCCCCCCCCGCAGGAATCGAACCAGGGACCTTGTTGCTGGGAGACAGCAGCGCTAACCGCTCCGCTCATGCCAGAGCAACGGAGGGTGTGGAAAAGAGGTAAAGAAACACGCTCAAGCAGGTTGGAATGGGTGGAGAAAAGGGGTCAGGGGTTCTATGTGATAGAAGAACATCAGCCAGAATGAAAGGAAAGGTGAGATGCTGTCAGATCTACAAAAAGTGACAATGGCGAAAAAGACAGGAGCCAGAGGTGGAGGTCGCAGAGATGAAGATGTTGAGGTTCTCTTTGGGAGTGACGAGGATGGATAGGATCAAGAATGAGTCCATCAGAGGGACAGCAGATGTTAGATGTTTTGAAGAGAAGGCCAGAGAAGCCAGACTGAGATGGTTGGGTCATGGACAGAGGAGGGATAGGGACTATATTGGTAGACGGATGCTGGAATTAGAGCTGCCAGGCAGGAGGTGTAGAGGAAGACCGAAGAGAAGATTTATGGACGTCGTGAGAGAGGATATGAAGGTAGTCGGTGTGAGAGAGGAGGATACCGAGAATAGGGTTAGGTGGAGAAGGTTGATTCGCTGTGGCGACCCCTGAAGGGAAAAGCTGAAAAGAAAAGAAGAAGAGGAGGATTAGACTGTTTGTGTTATGGAAATCCTTAATTCAGTAGCAATTCCATCCTGCATCTCCAACTGCACAAGTGTTTTTGTCCATCATTGATCTAACTTTCCCTCCTCTCTGTGTTCGGAGCAACACAAACGAATGCTTATATTTACAAAGCGGACAGATCTCAAGGTGAAACGCGTTTAAAGACAGGGGTCGGCGTATGTGCAGCGTGTCTGCTGGAGGCCCCTGCGTCCTTAAACTCCCTCGCTCGGTTCAAGCCGGAACCTGGTGTCACGTGCAAGTCGTCCTGTTAAAGACCGAGTGATGCCAAAAACAGCACCCGGCAAGGAATTTACCAAAACACGCAAACACACGCCTTGTTTCCAGCAATGTGCGAACAGGTTTGCAAAAATAATCAATCGGAAAAATAAGTATGGTATGAAATCGGAGTTTACATGTGTTTGCAGATGCATGTGTGTTGCTGCGCGTAAACAGGAAAGAGCTTCTGCTCCCACCCCGAGCTACTGCAGCTGAGGAGATGCAGGTTTTCTCCTACTGGCCTTTGCAGTGAGCAGCTGCTTTCCAGCCTGCCGCCAGGATGCCGGGGAGGAGAGTGGGAATGTGACGTGGGAGGTACGAGAAAAAGACGGGGGTGAAAGGAGATGAAGCTTATTAGAGTCAGTAGAGAAATATGACGCTTTCTGGCTCGCCGTGCAACGATTAACATTTTCTTGTCAAACAGATCCCCTCGCTGATGCATCTCCACAGCATCCGCAGTGCTGCCACGCTCCTCTGTAGGCTCCTCATGCTCTGCACTGACAGCAGCACACACACACACGCGCACACACACACACACACTTATCGCATCATCTAACAGGAAGATACATTGACTTAAATCATTTTACAGACTAACCTCACCCTCGTTCCAAGTTCTTAACATTTTTTTTTTTTCCAAATCTTAGCCTCGCCCACCCTGCAGTCCCACAGCCGCAGCAAAGGTAGAATACCCGCCAGCTCGTGCACGCGCCATCATCATCCCATCGTGTGAGCACGCAGCCGGGGCGGGTACACACGCGAGCGGGGCTCCCGTGGCAATAATGGACCTCATCTATCATTCAGTACACCAATTAATCTGTATTGAAAGTGTTTAGATGCACAGGCAGTGAAAAATGCTTCAACCGCAAATTAGACACCATCAAGCTGTTTTCGGAGCCAGGCATATTTTTCTTAATTGTTTTTCTTTCCTTTTCTTTTTTGGTTTTGTTTTTGTCTTTGTTCGTTGTCTTTTTTTTTTCTAATTTTGCCTCGTAGTTTTCTAAATGAGCTATTACACGGAAAAGAAAAAAAAAACTTCCTTGGACCCTCGACTGTGTGTGTGTGTGTGTGTGTGTAACCATCTGATTTGTATTCCACACATACAAAGTTGTCAACACACTCTGTTAGTGACAAATTAAAACCTGTATGTTTTCCCTTTTTTTTTAATAATTGGTTTATTGATTCTTTAAGTATCAGTGCAAAATCCATGAATAACTGGAACATTGATTATCTGTGAGTCAGTCGCATGGTTGTAAATTATACGCGATATGTTTTCTGATAAGTTAATGTAAACGTGCGAAAGAATAACAAGCATTGAACTTGTCACGGACAGCGATTCTTTGCATTTCCTCCTACGGCCGGGCCCAAGATCAACAGCCAGGATCACTCGTGATGCATTTCTTTTTAAGAAGCTAATAAGTTGCTCCTCTGTAGACAAGAAGAAAAGCTAAACCAAAATAAAGACGATAAACTAGGTGAATAAACTAGGCTGTGAAAGCACAGTCAGACTCTTCCACTCGGGACTTAAAAACGGCCCGAGGCTTGTTGGATCCTTTGGCTGCGTCTCGTTTCTGTATTCCAGTTAGTCTTCCTTCTCTCGGCGCTTTATTTAATTATTTCTTTAATCGGAGACTGAAGCGCGGCCCACACGTCTATCGGAGATGTTTGCGTCGAGGAATGAGCCAACGGCAGAAGCAGCGGGTCGGTCGTGTGAGTGAAACGTCCCCCTCATCAGAATTCATCATCCAGGGTCGGTTCCGTCCTCCATTCGCCTCAGTGGCTATTTTTCTGCATTTTCAAAATCAAGCCGAAGGCAGCATGAGGACCTTTTGGTTCATGTCTGTTCCACGCTCCATTTCAGCTATATGTTTTGCAATGTGAACATTCAGAAGCGGGTTAAAAAGGTCTTTATCTCCCAAAAGTTTTTTTTTTAAGGTGTTTAAGGCTCAATTCGACTGAAAAATGTCATGCTCAGTGTGACATTGAACTTAATGGGAAGGAAATATATAACTAATATATATATATATATATATACATATATATATATAATTCATATTTATTTATCAATTCATTCATTGATTCATCTCAGCTTATGCAAATTCCTGTCTTTCTTGCTTTCTGTCTCTTTTCTTTCTTTCTTTCTTTCTTTCTTTCTTTCTTTCTTTCTTTCTTTCTTTAGGTAGTTATCTATTTATTTATTTCATTTTATGTGTATCTATTCATATATTAATTACTGTCTTTCTTTCTTCATGTTTTATTTCATTTTATTTCAATTCATCTATTGAATTTTATTTGATTTCATACTATTTTATTTATTTATTCAGAACTAACGTAATATCAGCTCCTGCTTTTGTCACACCCGCCTTTAGATATGCTGACAATAACTTTTGTCACCATATTTGACGACCCACACCGTTTTAACGGAGTACGTCCCGATGAAAACTCATTCCCAGACGGGCTCCGCAGTTCCTCCAAATTACAAGGAAGAAAACAAAATAAAGGACTTTCGAGCACAATTCAGTTTACTCCGTCGCTGCTGCTTGTTTCAATTTCCATGCGGTTGCTAATCCTCCTGGAAAACAATCTGGGTATAATTTACATGCAAAGCAGTGAGCTTAGCTTTTAATAATGGACATCATGTTTCCTGTTAACTATAAATGTGTTATGCATGAAGTATGTCCCGCACACGCATGGGAAATATGTTCCTACATGGGAGTCAAGGCAAAACACGTCAAATATGACACAAGTGTCCTGACTTTACAACTTGTGTGAAAAACTTGTGTCATGTGTCACTATGATAGCATCCTTGTGATTTTGGTGTTTATTCCTTACTAATGACTTGATTTATAGCCCGGCATGGACTTCATCATTAATTAGCGTCCTCCAGCGCATGGGCGGTTAAATGAAGCGTATTTGAAGTTACTGACAGATGCTTTGAAATGTGACTAGCCCAGAAGCCCGGAGCATTCCCGCCAGCTGGCCGGGTTGCGCTGCAGCTCCGGCCGTGGGCAGCAGCGTTAATGGAAATCTGACAGAACAGGTTTGGAAGAAACCATGGATCATTTCAACAATTCATTTGTGTGACTAAAATGAAGGGACTGAAATAATCCAACGATCGGTAAGCTCTCGAGTCCAGTGATATCCTGCCGTCATCGCCTTTGCAGGCGTGGTCACGCAGCACCTGAGAGTTTAGCATTGCAGATGCGAGGCCAGTGAGAATGAAGCCTGACAACAGACCCTTGAAAAGGTTGTTGTTGTTTTTTTTCCACGAGCTCTGAATGTGAATAAAAATAAAAAAAAATTATAAATCATTCAAGCAGCCTGGACATAGGAGTGACACGCACGTCATTTTAAAAATGGTTCAAGTTAACCAAAACTAGCAACGCATAATATAACTTAAAGTAAACTATTCCAGACAAGAAAAATGGCTGCCGTACTTGCAACTCTGAGTCCTGCAAGGATGCAACTGGGATTAAACATGCTCTGTTTCCAAATGCCAAGTGTCATTCGTTTCTCTGTGATTACAATGGTTGACCTGCAGCCCTGATTGAAGCAGATGGATTGGCATTCCCTGATAAATGCATTCTCTGGACAAACAAGAGAAAGCAATCACTTTGTTGATGGCGGCATAACAACTGATAAATGTAATTTTAAAAATATGTTGACATCGGCTCCAAAGCAGCTTTTGTCTTAAACCTATAGCTCGTACGCAGTAGAGGCTCCCGAGTCAGCCTTTCACTGTTTCTCTGTCACCCTTTCGCACTTTTGCAAAAACAGAAAAAAAAGAAAAGAAAAGAGTTGTAAATAAAAGTCAAAAACAAATGAATGAGCAAGTAAGTAAATAGTTGAATAATCATATTGCATAGATAAAGGTGAGGGGCAATCAAGGTATGTAAGAAGGTCCTTGGTTCGACTCTGAATGGAGGCTTTTCTGTGTGAAGTCTCCATGTTCTCCTCGTGTCTCCACAGGTTTCCACCGGGTTCTTTCCTCCCACAGTCCGAAAAACTCAGTAGCATTCAGAACACGGGTAACGTTGGGACCCTAAATCGGCATAACGTGTGAATGAGAGGGAGAATTGTTGTGTGTCCTAATATGTAGGCCTGTGATCGCCTGGCGACCGGCCCTGGGTGAACCACCCTCCTCGCCCAGCTATAGCTGGGACAGGCTCCAGCACCTCCACGACCTTGAGGTCAGAATGAATGGCATCGATAATAAATGAATGAATAAAGTTCAGGAGGAATAGAAAACGAGATGTGATGCTTGTTTGGTTCAAGTTAGTCTAAAATGCTCTGCATATTTAACAATACGTCTGTTTAGAAATCGGATGAACCTAATAGAAAGTCCATCCAACTCCTGACCACGGACCCGTGTAGATTCTGAACCACATCTTAAATGAACGGTTCATTCTTGTTCTGGTTTTGTTACACCGCCACGTGTTCGCTAAGTGTAACACGAGAGCGACTTCGAGAAGACCCAGCCATGATAAGAATGCACGGGGGAACGCTGCAGCTCCGCAACCTCTTTCTGACCTGTCTGTAAAATTAACACGGGTAACGTTGGGAGCGCTGCCACGCAATAGGCTATCGCTGCAGTTCAGATGTGCAGACTGGGGATGTTTGCTTCATCATTTCAGATGCCAAGAAACTGTAACAGTTCTAAGATCTCAAGTTCCAAATAATAGAGGAGTCTGGTTTAGTAAAATATATCTTCTTAAACAGTAAAATGTTTCTTGCTATGATTGTCCATATTGTCCAATACTTACTGCGTGGAACTTCCCCAATAGTGAACCCAAAGGGAGAATCTTAAGGATAACAAACGAGCTTATGAATTTTATCAGAAAACCCGGCATCTTTCCATGTAAACAGGAGTGGGAAAGATAAAGAAAAGAAGCACATAGTGCGATTCTCTACTTTTACCCCTCTGCCACGATCTGTCCGCAGCGCTAAACGCCAGCAGCAGTCCGACCGCACGGCGCTCCGGCTCGGGCTCAGGGAATTCAGTCTGCCTATGCGATCGCTTTGTTTGTTTAGCTGATTGGCTAATTTGTTGAAAGTGAAATGTTTGTCCAGGCTGTCCTCCACAGCAAAAGGACACCTCATTATTATCTGGTATGTCAACAACAATGATCACAGGAGGCCACACACATGGCAGGGCCTTGGTGAAATTTCTCCTCTACAATATCTACCTTATACGTGATATAAATGTTGTCACGTTTGTTGGTGGAGGGTCGGTCAAGTCGAAGGAAGCGGTTTTTACGATCCTCACCGGAGTGCGTCACTAGTAACTCTGTTTACGGGACTTCAAAACCCCACCAGCTGATCTCATTTCCCCTGTACTGTAAACAAGGACACTGGCAGTGTGTTCTCAGTGATGTAATGTCATGGAGATGCAGTTTTAAACGGGAGCTGTAATTTTTTTCAGTCATTTTTTTTCCCTTCTTAAACCTTTTTATTTGTTGATTAATCAAACATTGGAACTTTTTACTTTTAGAAGTATTCATAGTGGCCTTTGTCGCTACTTCTGGTCACATTAAGTTTCTTTGGAGGGAAGATTGATTTACAATTTTAGCAAGGCCATACAGTATTTCCCGAGCTCATGAAGAACCTCTTCCTGTACATTCTTGCGGGAATCAGTGCAAACAAGCCCTCCTTATATAGATATTCTTTTACATACAAAATTATTTTTCGGGTTATTTATAAAATCTTGGTATTATTATTATTATTATTATTATTATTATTATTATTATTATTATTATTATTATTATTGATACAAAACATTATTATTAGTATTATTATTGATGATAATAATAATAATAATGATAATAATAATCCCAAGATTAGTATTATAGGTAACCCATTATTATTATTATTATTATTATTATTATTATTATTATTATTATTATTATTATCAATAATAACAACAATAATAATAATAATAATAATAATAATAATAATAATAATAATAATAATAATAACAATAATAATAATAATAATCGCAATTATTAATTCGAATATTTATAATGCTAATCTATGGCATATAATAGGAGCAATAATAACAATAATAATAATTACCATAATTATTATTATTATTATTAATAATAATATTTTATTTTATTTTAATAATAAGAAGAATGATGAAAATTATTATTTCTATGACTATTGCGATTATTGTTTTTATTTTCTATTATTATTACAGTGTTACAAATCTAGAGAGTACAACAAATTTGTTTGCAGCAGATCAGCAAGGGAATTCAAATCTCAGTCCCTTATCAGTGTGTCCTCAGCTTAAAATTGAAAGAGGAATGACGGAGGCAAAGGTAAGTGGAAAAAAAATATATATATATATGTATATATATATGTAAATGTATATATATTTTTTTTTATATTATATATATATGTATGTGTGTGTATATATATATATATATATATATATATATATATATATATATATATATATATATATATATATATATATATATGCATATATATACAGTTTATATGTAGATTTTATGTTGGTGTCGACGCAACCACAGTTTTTTTTGTCACTGAAATATTTCAGTGAGTCATGTGACCGACCAGTTTCTTGTAAGATTGTTAGCACTGATCAATCTCCATATCCTTTAAGAGCCCTCTCTCCTGGGGAGGCCTCCCAATATGTCCCAGGGTGGCTCTGATGTATGAGCACGTCTATCAAAATTGTGTGTGTGTGTGTGTGTGTGTGTGTGCGAGCGTCCTTGCCGCCCTATGTCCGATCCTCAACAAGGCATGTGTGTCGGTATGTGTGTGTGTGTGTGTGAGAGACATCAGGTGCTGACAGGAGCAAAATGCTGTGGCCTTTTTGATTAATGCTCACCGTTAACATGACGGCTGCAGGCATCAATCTTTAGCAGCCTGATTAAAATACACAGCGATGGGCAATATTTATACACCCAGGGGTTGCAGGACCAACTGCGAACCCCTTCTCCTGCACAGGCGACCAAACAAGCGCCGCCTTCTGCATGTTGGAAATGTTGTAATTTTGAAGGCGGGTGGTTCTTGATGTTTTCTCGTAGCATCTTGGACACCATAAGGATGATGGGTATGTTATTATGCCCAAGACAAGCGAAAGTGATGTTATGTTTAAAATGCATCCGGATATGAAATGCATGCAGAGCACACATTTGATGAATTTTAACCCAATCATCCAACACGACAAAGAATAAAGGCTTCACTCGATAGGCCGATGTAAAACACTGAAGGTTGAAAAAAAGATGCACCTGTAGACATTGAGCTGGATGGAATAAAATCGCCATGGCAGATAAAGAACAGAATCAATGATTTGTCTCTCAAACTGGAAGAGCCAGATGTCCTGGATCTGCAGATACACGGAACATTCATACACCACTGGCACGGTTCCCCCCTGAAAACACGTGCAATGGAAAGCATCTCCAACATAAAGCGCTATGTGATGCTCGCTGCCAAGACCGGCTGATACGAGGTGGAAAAAGCTAACCTGGTTTGCTACTTTGGAGAACAATATCAATCATCCCCTGTGGAAAGGAGGGCCACCATGTGGGATGCACTCAACGTCTGTATGATGGCCTCACATGACGAGAACCCTGCAATGGATGCTTTCGCCCGGTTACTGTATTTCTTGAACAAAAGTCGAAGTGTTGTCGAGCAAGACGCTGCAAACTGCCCCCCATGACGCTGCTCATTAGCGCCCTTCTGCTCATGGGTCATCCTTGATGGGTTAAATGCAAACTGCTTTCACAAGCTTTCATGGTCAGTCGTGCTCGGACGCCTGCGGGATGAAGCGCTGCGTGGAAACTCAATGAAAGTACATTTGGGGAGGTTGGTGTGCAACACATGTAAAGAGCTGCGGGCTGACTTGATCAATGTGGAGTTGCTTCAGCCCATACGATGAGACAACCTCTGCTGCAAGAGGGGGAGGGGGAAAAAGGGAGGTTAACAAAAGAAAAAAGAGAGAAAAGCCGAATCTAGAATGCTTCATATTTTCATAAATATGACACTGCCTTTGACGTCGCGGGCAGATGAAATCAAAAACGAGAGCTCTCTCGGAATGCAGTGCATCGGTTTGTTTCTGGGTGATAAAAAAGAAATAAAACCCAGAAAGAACGGCCGGTCAACAGTGGGACTGAACGGCTCACACTGGGCTTTGCTTCTCAAGGCGGTGAATACATCAAACCAGACGATCAGTCGGCGGCCTTCGTCTTCTTCCTCAACATGTAAGAAAAAAAAAGCATGTTTCATTCATGCACGCCTCTTGATCCGCTTCGATTTAACAGAAATGCAAATGCTCAGCTGCAATTACAATTCAACCAAAATGTAAATAATCACAAGATATTTACGAGCCGAGGAACGTTGACAGTTATGATGCAGCAGGCAGGAGTGGATTTCTCAGAATCTCATAGAAATTAATGGATGCCAGAGAGATTCCCCACCGCCCTGCCCAGTGGCGAACTCTGACTTTGGGTTTTGTTTTTTGCAAGGCATCAGGTAACGACAGCGACGCTGTTGATTACGACCGCGAAGGAAATATTCACTCTCATCTCTTTTAACTGAACGATCCATATTTATCGGGGTAGCACTTGTTTAACAGGCGTGGATTAGAAACGCGTCTCACCTTCTCCAATCACTCAAACGCTACCTGCTTGTAGATGTTTAGGATGCTTTAAACATCTTTATCAGCAGTCTGGGATTTAAAATGTTTATTTTATCGGATACACAAAGCTGAACCGGCAGAGAATCCGATGGCTTTGAGTGTCGAACGTCACGGTCTGTGGCCGGTTTGCGCCACCGGGACACAATCACACACTCAAGCTCATGAAAACCCGACTACCACCTCTGCTTATCACTTTTTTTTTTCAGTCTTCTATGTCTTATGGCTCCGTCTGCATTGCAGCATTTTGACTGCTGGTTCACTTTCAACTTTCTGGCGAGGATTTTCAGAAAATATGTAATGAAAGAGAAAATCTAAGCACATCTATCTTTTTTTTTTTTTTTTTTTTGAATTTGTTTTTTCTCCAAAACTGCCTTAATTGATTTATGGACGGGATTTAGATTGATCTCCATAAGCGGTAAGAAGTGAATCATACATTTGTTGGGACGGAGCTGATCAAATTTATTGATGGGGTTTGCTGTAATAAAGAAGGGTCAGCGGGCCAAGTGAGAAATGCTGAGACTTGGAAACAGAGCGATTCATGGGCCTATAACTCACCGCGGTGCCAGAGTCAAGCAGGAGGGAGGAGAAGAAGTATTGCAACAGGGAGGAGATAAGGGGGTGGAGGGAAGATGGGGTCACGCCGGAGTGAGGGGGAGGAGGAGGAGGAGGAGGACGATGAAGGGGAAGAGAGGGGAGGTTCCATTATGCAGTCGCTGGTGAAAAAATGAAGCCTCCAGCAAGTGTGAGGCATCCCTCGGAGTCCAAACAATAAATGAGGAAAGGTCAGACTTTAGCTTTGGTTACTGGCAGAATATTCCATATCATTATGCGCAGCACGGACACTGTGTTCCAACCCCTCGGATGTGGACAGTATAGAGTTGCAATAGCTATTAATTATAATTATTCCTTCTGAACGATCTGAGTGGCTTTAATTAAAGTGTAATGTTCTTGTTATTATGAATTTGGATGAATTCGATGTTTCTATTCATCGGGAAACTGTATTTGCACAGTACCCACATCTGTCTGTGAGTGTGTGTGTGTGTGTGTGTGTGTGTGTGTGTGTGTGTGTGTGTGTGTGTGTGTGTGTACGCGTACTTGACTTCTCATCCCTCGGTGGGTTCCGTGAGCTGACCTCGAACCTGCAGGGCCTGCAGACTCACCTCAGGTGAGCTTTCTAGAAAATATTGTGAGGTTGTATCAAAGCATGACTAAGCAGATTTCGGGTTAGATTATTAAAACCAGGGTGTGATGTGTGTATGCGTTTGCTTTCAGTCCCACCAATCAGACTCTCTCTTTTTCACACACACACACATGCACACACACAAACCTGCACACACAGCAGTGTTAGTTGTCGAATAGATCATGAGTGTACTTGTATTCGGGGGCAGACGGGGCTGATAGGAGGTGATTGTTCAGATCGTGTCAGCAATCATTCGTTAGAATTTAACGATTAAAATAGCTAACTTTCATTTTTGGACGATCGCAAACGTAAAGTTTTCCGGCTAATGCATCACCGCAACAGACATTTTTTATTACCAACCAGAAATACTTACTAGGGCATCAAGTATTGCTAGAATAATTATGCAAAACAACACGCTGACAGATTTCAAATTCACTTGAGGGACTTTGTTCCTATTTTAACAACTTACTGTCATTCCTGTGTCCATGTGATGGATTTTGATGGACTTTGATGGATTGATCGATTCATTGATTCATTGTAACAGTGGCATTGAAATTAAGCGTGTCTTTGCGTATAAGCTTTGTACAGGGGCGGCTTGGTGGGGGAGGATTCAAAGACGGCCAAACATTTCCGTGTCTGGGTCGCTTTTCACGAATCGCAAAAGTATAATCCAGCCACGAAGACAAGGGATGTGCATGGTCACCGCCCTCCCGATTCGATTCCGTTAAGATTCACCTTTCTACGATTTCAGTCAATTATACGATGCATCACATTCTCAATTTTCTCTCTTACTGCACATGGCTTTTTTCATCAATTAAAACAAACAGCCGGATTAATATGAACTCCTTAAAATTAAGATATATATCAGTGTCACATGCTTTGATACATCAAGCGGACTCGTTGTTCGCTGAGGCTAATGTGGTTCCTCAAATTTGTGGCGTCAACAAAGTCTTTTAGTTTTTGCCTGGCAAGTTTTACAAATAACTTTTTATTAAATAGATTTTACTTAATTCCTCCGCAACCTGTCGCAGCTTTTTTTTTTTTTTTCTTTCTTGTCTGCACTCGCGCTCGGCTAGCACGCGTATCCTTCAGCCATAATACAACTTCAACTTTAAAACTTTATTGTCCAGAGAGAGATTGGAAACGCATCCATCAAAGTTGTTTTATTTAGAATTTAAAAATCGATTACGTGACTTAACGGCACAGATTCCGAATCGTCCACGTGAGAATCTCGATGCATCTTTGAGTCGATACTTTTCCGCACCGCCCATTGAGACGCGTTCCCTTCTCTTCTGGGTACCAACCCTTGAAATGGCTCGGCAGCAGCTGAGAGGAAGCTTGAATTGGACGGATGTCCCGAACAGAAGGGGCCTCCATGTTTGGAGAGGAGAAAGAACATGTTCTTGTTTTTCTGTCACAGTTGCAGTAAGAAATGGAAATTCAGCTCTCTGTGACTCGTCAAGGTAAATGGAAGTGAAAGGAGTTTTTAGTTGTGCAACTCGCTTTATTTACATACGGCGACGGCGGCTGGCTTTTAGTTAAATGGGTCCTTTCACATTAACATGATAAAAGGTTTTCCACTCCAAAAAAAGCAACTCTGACACATGTCATACTTTGTCCATAAAGTATTGCTGTATAAGGAATTAAATCTCCTCCCTTGCATTTTCTCCTCAGATATTGTCACCAGATTCCAGTTAATAATGAAAATTGCATTGACATTTACATATTGTCTTTTTTTATTTCTTCGTTGGGACACTATGGGGATTCAACTGACAGCAGTTTTGCTTTTTGCTGTTTTTTTCAACTTTTTAGCCCTTCCCGGACTAAAAAGTCACAAAGAAAGCAACTCCCCCAAAAAACTCTGAATGCTCCTCCAACGAGGTCACCTTTGAAATCCACAATGATCCCCCCCCCTTCAAAAAAAGGGAAGCCAAAGCTCATCGGCTCTGTTTTGCGGCTTCAATCACTGTTGTTCCGCTGAACACAATAAAAAGGACAAATGAGAGAAAGAGCATTGGCTTAGAGGCATGAGATCCCACACACGACACACACTACTCTCACACACACACACACACACGCACACACACATACACACCAGCCAAATGGGGCTCTGAGATGGGATTTCCAGTCTATTGTCTATTCTCCCTGTCTCTGATATCTGAATGAAATGGAACAGAGTCTGTCTCAGTGGTTTTTGTTGGGATGAAAAACTTCTGAATTATTTTCTCTTTCATGATGTCGTACTTAGTACACGAGCACTGGAACATCGTCATTGACTTCGACAATAATGGCTTCCCCAAGACAACAAGCAGCTTAGAGCACCACCCATGAGCTGCCCCTCAAATAAATCTATATTGTTAATATCATCATTATTTTTATTACTCTAATAGATAAAGTAAAACCCTTTGTATTTATTTTTATTACTTATTTCTATTTTTGAATGTATTTAGCTGTGTATGTCTGTATTTATTTATTACTAAAATTAATAATAATGAAAAATCTGCTACTACTTCTACTAATAATAATAATTATAATTAAACGATTGTTATTATTGTTTTAATATTGTTATTATTTGATTAATGTATCCATTATTTTTTTGGTTGTAATGCACTATTTTGTTAAGATGTTAATTTATGTGTTTTTGACTTTTTTTATGATAATTTTTATAATTCTATCCTATTTCTTTTGTTATATGCTTTTCTTATTTCTTGTTGACGACAAACCCATTCTTTTTGAAGCCCCCTTGAGTTCACCGACCCCGGGACTTTGCCCCAATAAGCATGTTTTCCATCGCAGGTTATTATTGTTTCACCCACAGACCAAAGAGATGGAAGGAATGTATTCTGTGAAATCTGTCAGCCGAAAGAGAAACAGCAAGTATGAATAGAAGTGTATCATCCTTAGCAGCCATTTGGAATTCATTAAATCTCTCATCATTGCTCACTGTGTAATATATGTTATTGCTCATGATGATAAATGTGGCAGAGGGGAGATTTGATGGTGCTGATGGCAATGAGAGGCACAAGGCAGGGCAGGGCCACCTCGCAGTCACATCATTAAGATGCTTTGAGACCAGAGTCTCTTCACGTTTGTTCGCCTTCATGTCAGAGCGCTCATGAACACACCACCCACTGCGCCAATGTCAAATGACTCCCTGAGCACCAGCATGTTCACCCCACATTAACATTATTCATGCTGACAGAGAGTCACGACTCCTAAGAGAGAACACTCCCCTCTCCTCTCCAGGTGGAGTCAGATCAGACCCGGTGTGTGTTTTTGCTTCCGGGGCCCCTGATGTATAAACATGTACGCACAATAACCTGCACTCGCGTACACCGCTGTTTGTCCAGGAAATGTGGGGGTGAAAAACATCCCAAAACAAAAACAAAATGATGGCTGCTTGACTACATATGAAAAGGGATATCCATTAAGAGCCTCTAATGTAAAGTTCAGACGCCCCTCTTCAGTGACTCTACTTTTAAATCTAACAAACAATGATAGCTGACGTTTCTCATTTTGTTGATGCAGTTTCTTTCATTTTGTTGTTGTTGTTTTATCACAATTTATTTTGCCATAGAATTACGATTTTTCTCAATTTTTTTGGCCAAGTCAAAAGACAAAACAAACAAACAAACGGAATAATACACACACCAATCTCAATAAACAAACAGACACGATTGTTGTCGTTGTTGTCGTTATTGTGTTTATTTTTTGTGTCGGAAATACATTTAGGATTTTAGGATGCCATTTAATGTGATCCCAGAATCTGGGAACGAATATTCATTGTGTCTCCATATTGTTCCACATCCTCCGACCCCCCCCCCCCCAAAAAAAAGAAGATTAAAATTCTTCTTTGTGCAAGATGAATCCTATTCCACTGACTGACGGCCAATTCTTACTGGGTCACATGACGAGACGGTGACAAGTCCGTGACTAAGTTGGCTGCAGCGACGGGAGAGAGACCCACGGTGAGGGCCGCCGCCGTCGTCGTCGGCTTGGCGCTGATATGTCACTGAAGAAATGATAGTGATGTTGCAATGCTTAAATTTCCCCTGGCAATGTACATCTGAGGGCTGAGTCAGACACTGATGGTGCTGCTTTACGACTAATATGGTGCTCAGTATCTTACTATCAAGCTGTTGGAAGAAGGGATCAAATCAGTAAAAAGGTGGTTAGAATAAAGCAAAATAAGCCCAGAGTATTTCATCTTCTTCTGCTAAGTTTCAAAGGGTTTGTTATCCCGGGGGGGGGTGTTATCACCGTGTCATCGCCATGACGACGACGATGTCAGTGTGCCGCTGACATGTTAGCATGGAGGCGATGATGTCGGTAAGGCACTGATATGTTATTGCAGCAAAAGAGGCGTATCAGGGCACCGCTGAAACATGACCTCATCAATGATGGGGACGACAGCGGCGCTGACATGTTACCTTGGTAATGATGATGATGCTGGAGCAACGCCGACGTGTCGCCTTGGTGATGATGGCATCGTCAGTGTGGTGTTGACACGCCGGCCCAATAATGGTGGAGATGTCGGTGAGGTGATGACATGTCACCGCGGCGTCAATGGTGATGGCAGGGTGGCATTGACATGTCACCGGCGTCCTAATTAAAAGTCTTTGATTTGTAACCGGGCCTTCCAGCTGGCTCTGGTGCCAGATCTCATCATTAGTGAAGTGATGGATCCCTTTGATACAATTGCACCAAAGGCTTTGGTTCCTGCAGAATGGAGATACTGTGAACCGTGCGCTTTCTTTCCACGTGTCATCCTGTGATTTCGGTGTGCATTGAAGTCATGATCGCAGATTATGTCAAGAATTTTCCATGTCCTCCTCTCATCTCCGTCCTCTATCCCCATCATATGATAATATAACGCTTCAATAACCAAATTGTGGGTGGAACCATTTGTCTAGCGAAAGTAGAGCACGGAGCCTTTTTTTTTCTCCCCCAGCTGCTCTAAACACATGACTTGTTAAACAACCTGGTAGCCTATCAATTCGGTTGCAGGCCCAGGAGTCATTAAATGCCAGTAATTGCATCCCATGGCCCTTCCCCGAAAATCCAAAGCCAATCTGTGGTCTATTACTCACAACTGTGATGTGGAAACTTGAAGAATCCAGTTTACAAACTGGACTTCTTGTGTGTCCGGTTGCCCTAATCATCAAACTAATGAAAAGTACTGTAATGGGGAACAGGGAGGAGGTGGTATGCGTAATAAAGTCATTTTGGTCTTTTTATAAAAACCAGTAACACACAAATTGCAGATGTTATAAAGTCTTTTTAATACTTTGATGTGTGTTTGTGTGTGTGTGAAGGGGTCCGTCGGCTTGGGCAACAGTGTGAACTGCACACTATTCTAGTTGTACGCACGGGGTAAACCGCAGCGCTGAGATAAAACACTGGAGGATTTTACTTTTCACATCAGAGTTGACTTGGCACAGCTTTCTCTCTCCAGTGGGTCTAGAAAACGGTCCATCATATCAGATTCTTGGTTTGGAGAACAGGAAGCGATTATCCTTCCAGGTAAACAAACCTGAACGGAGAGCAAGAAGGAGTCGAAGGTTCATTTGGGCGGATGAGTGTTCTGAGCCCACAGCCTCAGGACACCTAACATTGCAACCCCATATTGTCCTTTTCTAAATACAACAATAAGAGAACTGCATCTCAAGTAAAATTACGTGTCGTTCAGTCATATTTTTATTTTAATGTTTGTGTCAGCCTTTTGTTTCTTTCTATCTAATTTCCAGTCAATGCCATATT
The DNA here is from genome assembly GCA_901007705.1 of Fistularia tabacaria. NCBI lineage: Eukaryota > Metazoa > Chordata > Actinopteri > Syngnathiformes > Fistulariidae > Fistularia > Fistularia tabacaria. Next base: position 40,682 of record CAAKHD010013573.1, on the reverse strand, counting down.
TATGTATCCATTCCTTTGTTTGTTTATTCATTTTTATTTATTTTGTTGAATGTCCTTTTTTTCCAAAGTTTAGGTCCTCCCTCTCATTTTTTTATTTTTTTCTTCTCTTTCTTTTGATTCTCAAGTCATTTGCATGTCATTCAATGCCTATTTTAGGCATTATTACATCATTTTGTTAAAGTACTCCTTTAATTTTTCAGTGATTTCAACATCATAAAACAATAAGTCATTTAAAAACTTCGGAGACAGTACAGACCCACAGGGGTAGTTTGAGGCAGTTCTCTGTCGAATGTTTTGTAAACATCTTGAGTAGAGACATGGTTGAGTTTAAATAAGCAATCATATTTTCATTTAAATGTTTGTGCCAGCCTTTTGCTTCTTTCTATCTTATTTCCAGTCCATACCTTATTTATGTATTCAGTCATTTGTTTGTTTCTTCACTTTCATTTTTTTTTCTATGTCATTTCTTTCTAAAGTTTAGGTCCTCCCTTTCAGATTTTTAATCTCATTTTTTTTTCTTTTTCTTTTGATTCAGTTTTAGGTAATTCCATGCCTATTTTTACTCTCATTTAAAGTCATTTAAAAACTACCGGGCAGTACAGCTCCACAGGGGTAGTGTGGGGCAGCTCTCTGCTGAATGAACTGCAAACATCTCCGGTGTTAGATCATGGAAAGATAGATTCTTGAGTCGAGGCAGGGCCGAGTTTAAATAAGCAAATACCATAATAAAAGGAGAGGAAGTGTGTGGGATGCCCTGACATTATATAGACTGTCCTGGAGCCAGAGGCTCAGGGCTTTAAAGATCCTGTTGCTGTACAAACATAGATCCTATCCCCTGCATTCCACAGCACCCCTGCCCCACAACGCCACCCACAAAAAATATCCCAAATGAGTGAAAACTAAATTAAGGGGTTTGGGCGGGAGAACAAAGGTCAGTTTGTGAAAACCTGGGTAACGGCAGACGTGACATCAGAGATGACGGAGGATGTGAAGGACTCGCGAGGGGGGGGATTAGTCATGGCAGCAAAGGAGAGAGGGGAGAAAGATGGATTCAAGCCGCCCACAGGGTTCGCAGCGGAATTTGGTTCTATTTCCTCCACATGTGCAACCAACACCATTTGGCGTTATCACACAATCTGGCTGGAGTGTGTCCCCTCCGGCTACCCGGCTTCAATCTGCAAAGGTTTTCTTACTTTTAGAAAAGTCGAGGTCACCAGTGTCGAATCCCGTGATATACAATTCTGCTACTGAAGCTCTTGCATGTTAGAGAAATGCAGAAAGGGGGTGATGAGGACCCCCACTATTACAGGCCAAAACACACAAAAAAATCTAAAAATAAAGCAAAACCCAATCATAATAATGTTGATTTTCATAAAAGATACGGTGAACAATATGCTATCGACACAAAGTATATACAAATACGAACGTCTACATTTTTTGGGAAAAAAATAAAAAATAAATAAATATTTATTTATTTATTTATTTTATATATTCATTTTATTTAGATTCATTTTTTGATAGATCATTTCTATTGAATATTTCAACGAGCACGACATGAAGACATCTATTTCATATGTTGCAAAACTTTCATTGTATATAATATATATAATTTCATATCACTATTGATTTAATATTTACGCAAAAAAAGAACACAATACAATCGCTAAGTCTACGTTGAAATGAAGGCAGGTCTGATTTGAAATATTTTCTATTTGTCTAAGCTCTTGCCTGATAATATTAATATCGATGATATAACACAATTGCTGAATAATGTCAAACCGAGTAATATGAATGCACAGTTGAGAAAGTTACTGATGCCAGGACCTCGTTTTTTGGACTGCAACACAAGTCCTTGTTAGCTTCTGAAGTGCCTCTGGTGCCTGCTTGACCCTGTCGGGGTATTTGGCCTGTGGCGTGACCTTAAGAGTGTGTCGTAAACACACCAGTGACTGTTTCTCATGACTGCACGCAGAGCCCGCAGGGTGCAGATGGGAGCTCCGCAGAAGACGAGAATGGAAGTTGTCGACAAAGTAGGTCTCAATCACGCTGGACCAAATTGAGAAGGAAATACCGCTGCTATGCATCAACACAATGCACGACACTTCACCTCGGTCAAGATGCGAGAGCGACATTGACGGGATTCCAGGTCAGGCAGTAATGCGGTGCCTATATTCCCGTCTGCACTGCGAGGTGAAGTCTCACATCTCTGATATGCATGGATCCTGTCACAAAGATGAACCCGTTGGCTGTAATTCCGCCTTATCGGACTGACAAATGGCTAACCCCCTAGCTAGCCCTGTCTTCTGCTTATCCTGCACTGCGATTTGTTGATACTAATGCAAGGTGGCACTGCAGGGGCTCCTGAAAGCACACAGCTAGAGAAGGTTGGCATTGTGTGCAAGACTGATACTTCCCACATTCCCAGGAGAGCTGCTGGTTAATTGTTAAGCGTGGTTATACGGCCGAATACATCATTTGCGATGGAATAAAGAGCAACAATGCTTTCGCAGCAGTTCGGTAGCTGATTACACTCCTCTCATCTTCCTCACCCCGGTCCAACTGATGGATCTCTGCGAAAGCTATTCACTTTCCGGTACGCCCCTGGTTTGTTTTGTATTTGCTCCCTCTCTCCCCACCCACTGATCTGCTTATTCTGAGTCCTTAATCGCCCCCATCCTCTAATTCATTTAACATTCATCCCGCGCTCACGGTCTGACCGCCCGCGTTGTTAATAAAAACAACCGATTTGAACGTTACCATCAATCGATCCTATCTCTTTTCAATTATTTTGGTCAACCAAGGACACAAGTTTTGATCGCAGGAGGAAATCCACTGTCACTTAATTTGTAGGTAGCTTATTTTGATGGTATAATGAAATAATTTCATTATCGCTCGAGTGTGAACTTGTCTTTATCTTCGCAACAACCGGTATGTATTACATGGGAAATAATGTTTTCTAACCTTTCAGACGCAATTCATTAAGATCCGACAGATTACAGTAAGTCATTAAAAGCGGCGTAAAGGAAAAGCACTGCCAGACTCAAAATGAGAAAATGGTGATGAAGGGTCTTGGACATTTTATCAGTAGGGTAAAAACAGACAGGACGGGACAACAGAACATTTTGCATTGCCTAATTCTACTGATGCTTGTCGGTGCATCGGCCTGCCAGGTTGCCTGAGTGCCAAATGTGAAAATAATAGATAAATTGAGAGTCGATTTCAGTTATGAAGCGGAAATGTCAAGAATGTTGTGTCCATGAATCTGGAGATTGAATTTTGAGAATGCCTCATTAAACTTTACATAAGTATCATCCTAGATAGAAAAAGTCAAATTATTTGCAAAATAAACAGTTTGGTGTAAAAGAGTAGAGCTATGACGGTCCGAAGCCCAACATTGAATGTGTTCAAAATGAGAATCCACGCAACCTCAGATTAGACCGTAGCAAAATTGCAGAAATGGTCAAAACGCAGAGCTCTTCATGTTTCCACTCGCAGGCAGTGCAAACCGCATATGCTGGGTTGCGCGATGTGCGGCTGATCAAGAGAATTGATCGTGACAGTGTGCAGCCCCGGCATGTGTCACGTCAAAGAGGCGGCCTTCGTTTCAGTAAAGGTCGCAGGCGGCGCGGCCCTATGGATTCCTACAAGCTTAATCCAAACAGCATGACCATAAATGATTGCATGAAGGGTCACAGTTGCTATGGTTTGAATAAAGGTCTTCAGGAAAGAATTAGAATTCCCAACATTTTGACTTTATTTCCGAAATGAAAAATCGAAACGTTATCTTATTTTTCTATCCATGCCTTTTGGTGCATCGGATCTCACCTTGGACAATTCCGACCCTTTTTTGGTGATTTTTTTTTTTGGGGGGGGGGGGGGGGGGCATTTTCTTTTCCCTTTTAGGCCCCCTAAAACAAGGTCTTAATTAAACCAAAAAAGACCCCCTACCTTCCGGGGGGTGAAGAAAAATAAATTTTTTTTTTATTTTA
>CAAKHD010013573.1:25021-35547 GCA_901007705.1 Fistularia tabacaria | reverse complement strand
CGAGCCAAGTGTGAGGAGGAGAAGTGATAGCAGAGGGGGCAAAGAGAGGTTTGTTTTATTTTGCAATTTCTTTTGTTTCAAATCAGACCGCCTCTCCTGCCTCTTGCTGTCAGACCTGCCTCGACATTGGACGGGAACTGTGATGCTGTATTTTTATGTGTTCAAGTGGGTTTAAGGTTGTTGTGTATTTGCGAGGGGATGTGTGTGTGTGTGTGTGTGTGTGTGTGTGTGTGTGTGTGTGTGTGTGTGTGTGTGTGTGTGTGTGTGTGTGTGTGTGTGTGTGTGTGTGTGTGTGTGGTTCTGCTGTGTGTTCTCATGGTGAGACGACTTCATCTCTGCCAACTCTTACAGTACTGGTAATATGTGTGCAAGCTTAGGGGTTTCCAAATGTTTGTGTTGCCTGTGTGCCAGTGATATCTGCACTGCAGTACAGTTAGACCGGCGGAAACTAGACAACACCACTGCCATGCAAGTAATAGTCTGTCCAGCCCATAATATATAGACTGAAAGAATTTACATTACTTATAATCAGGGTTAGGTTAACCTAAATTACAATGCTGTGACAAAGCCAACACTTTATGTTTTGGATTTGAACATCACCTCATGCAGGGTACAGCAGTATTTTCCTTGTTGCTGATTTTACGTCAATGTTTAGGCAAAGCACACAAATAAAAAGAGCAAAATAAAATGAAATGTAATTAAATGAAACAATAAAATTATATAAAACAGTAAGGAAAATATTCGGGTTCATTTGATGTAAATAATTCAGATATAAAAAGCATTTCAGCTGTTTCTGCCATCAAGACAACACATATATACATATCTGCATGTATGTATCTGTATGTGTGTATATACACACATACATATATATATATATATATATATATATATATACACACACACACACACACACTCACATATATATATATATACACACACACACACACACATATATATATATATATATATATACACACATAGATACGTATCTGTATGTGTGTATATACACATATATATATATATACACACACACACACACACAAACATCTATATATGTATGTGTGTATGTATATATATATAAATATATATATACACACATACTGTAGCTGTAAAGATCAGGCAGTGGCATCTAATCGTTCCCTTTTTCTAAGCCTAAATCACTAAATTGAATTCTGTCCTGCACATCCTAAACAGGCGCTTAAAGGGATTCCACGGCAAAGAGCAAGTCGCCGGGCTTCGATATTAGAATTATTGGACTTTTGGAGGAAGCTCGGGACGTTGGTTTGACCTTTACGCGGCTGCTCTCTGAATTCGGTCTTTGAAGCAGAGGGACGTCTGTATTCATCTGCTTTGGAGATATACAACACAAAATAATATTTAAAGTTTAGTACCGAATATATTCTAAGTTACATAAGAAGCGCAGGGTATTAGGCGTTTAATGCGAGCTGGCTTTCATGCCTTCATGCAAACATCAGCTGTATGTTCGCACCAATATAAATCCAATTTAAAAGCTAAGGGTTATAGTTGGGTTATTGTACATCCGGGACCGCGCCGCTTCACAAATGAGCTGTAAAGCAACTTCACTTAGTTATTTCATCATGTGCATCCACAGGAACACGGCCTCCTGGAGAATCCGACACGCTCCCCGCGATCGATCAATTTGTTCTGTTCGGCTCTTGCGCGTGCTACTTTTCCTTTCTACGAAGGGAAACGCATTAGTGCGAGAACATACCGGCACGAGCGAGGCCTCAGGGAAGACCTTCATGCACCCCATGGAGTCTTGTTCCTGCCCTGCTGGCTTGCTCTGTTTGAGGAGGACCGGGTCCAGACCACTGGGGCTCCACTCCATCTGCTAAGATTAAGAGGCCAGAAGGGATGGGGGAATCTGCGTGTGTGTGTGTGTTTGTGTCACTTACACACACGATTACTATCATTTACCGTATACCAATGTATTGGATGCGGTTGATGAATACAGGATGCATCACATGCCTTCTTGTAGCTTATATCTTGTCCGGTTTATTGAATGCATCGGGTGCTGCGGCGGTCGGCGTTTCCGCCTCACAGCGAGAAGGTTCCCGGTTCGATTCCGACAGGGGAGTTTGCAGTTTCTCCCTGTGTCTGTGTGGGTTTCCTCCGGGTTCTCAAATGGCGACCCAGCCAGGGTTAAACAGGAAGGAATGAATGAATGAATGAATCCATAGGCTTAACAGTTTTAGCAGTGAATTCCCTGATGGAGCTGGACATTGATCAAAACACAACATCGGACTGACACAGATTTTTTTTGGTTAACGTTATAAAAACAAAATAACAGTTTTACCAAACACGTAAAAGTTGCTTGGGTGACCACGAATTACAGATGAATCCATTTTGCACGATCAGGTTTGTCTTGCGTGTGCGGCCTGGCTCTTGTGTAAGAAAAAAAATGAAAGCGGGATTGGAACCGGACTCTTTTTGTGAGCAAGGTTCATTTTCCATTTTAATGGATGCGAGAAAGAACTAAGTCATCTTAGTTCTGCTCGGCTACAGGTCAAGCCCGTGTTGCTGTAATTGCCGCGGACCTCGGTGTGTTTTACAGCCATATATGGGCTCCACTTTAGTTTATAGTTGATTGGGGTGACATTCAGCCAACTTCTACTCCCAATTAGTCATATTTTTACACCACGCTGTCTGCAGCGTTTAGGTTTGTTTTTACAGCCTCTCTGTAATTGCTGGAAGAATGTCTCTAATACGGCCCCGGGCTGTTTCAACAGACTTAATAGAAAACAAACCTTTTTTGGGGGGGGGGGCTGAAATTGAGCTTTCAGAGGAGTCGATTGAAAGGAGGTTTTTAGTAGCATACGAGCTCTGAATTATGCAAAGTATTAACAGATGTACTTCGCAAACACACATTTGAAATGCAATCAAATAATAACACGCATTAATAACAGCGTTGGATCAAGCTATTTCACTGCCCGGCAGACGTTTAAATGCTTCATGCTGCATTTAATCTTTATGTCTCCTGTTAGAGAGAATAAGCAAACTCAAAACTCCTGACATGAGGTATAATGAAATAATATTATCCGTGCAGTGAAAGTTTAATTTAAGCTAATTTCCTCTGAATCCACTCTCGCTCTGCTCTCAAGAGGACTTTGTTTTTTCCGACTCTCACGACGAAGTGTTCCATTACGCTGACTGGATGCAGAGACAGGGAATCGTGTCCAGGGGAAGATCTGATGCAGAACCGGTGACAATGCCCACTTCTTCAATGAACTTGAAGCCGATTCCGGGCCGTGACATGACAAAACTAACTAAATCTATCATCTATCATCACGACAGAAGACGCTGAGGAAATATACCTCTGTTTTTTAAATGTTATCAAATTTCTTCTTCTCTAATGGATTTGACTCACACAGGATTCTCCAGGAATGTCGACAGACGTCACAACAAATATTGTAGTTGACGGTATTTCTGTATCATTTGTTATCCCACCTGCCATTTAATCAGACTGATAGCGAGCAATATTTCTGTTCTGTGAATGTAGAAATGAAAGATATAGATATAACTGAATTTTTAATGTAGGGTAAAGGGTTGGGGGGGACTGGAGCTTTTCCCTGCTGTCATTGGGCGAGAGGCGAGGTTCACCATGAACCTACCGCATGTTTTTTGGACACAGACACTGACTACAGAAAGCCCCTCTGTTGGAATCGAGCAAGGGACCCTGTTGCTACGAGGCCGAGGCACGAACCGCTCTCTGAACCATCAATGTATTTATTTATTTTTAACTTGAATACCAAAAAGAAAAAGCCAAAATCCTCGACAGGTCAAAAAAGTATTCGCATATTCCTGTTCATGTAAAAAAAAAATAGATATGAAGTTCATTTTACAGCATTAATGAGGTCAGTTAGCTCCCATGCAAAGTTAATGATGTGACAATTTCCTGTTCGACACGTACATTAGTTATCCAGCGTTGTTATTATCGTTGTTGCTAGTGTTGTTATCCACACGTAAGTATGTATGAAATATTGGCCGGTAAAATGAGTCTGACGCCGATGTGTTCTGATTAAGTTTAACACACGAGATATTCCGCTCCACATGGCTGGATGAGCGCGTGTGATCCCGAGAGCCCTGGAGTGTGAAGAGCCTGACTGGACCGAGTGACAACCAACACAACCCGGAGACGTAACTCGACCCAACGGATATCGGTTATCGGGGCTCATCAAGTCACATCAACCCAAATTGAATATCATACGTCTGCATTGATGGAGCCTTTGACACTGGAATTCCTGACACTGTGCCGGTTGGAGGAACAAACTTGCAAGTTCAAAATCTTTTGGCCTCGACTCTTAATTCCGTCTCTCAGAAGACGCATTCAGAATGCTAAACTGAATCAAAGAGCGTGTCATAAAGGATATCCTTAGTTCGCAATACCTCCAATCTTGCACTGACGGGAAAGCAGAGGACGTCCTCGCCCGTGGCTGCATCGTGCTACATCCAGTGTGACACCTAAAAGAAAATCAGCAAAGTCCAAGGAGCGAGTCTCCCCTGCAGCCACGGCCCACAACTCTTGTCATGTTATCTGCTATCTCTTCAATAAGGAGAGCTCTCATTGGCTATTTATGTTATAGTCCATGTGTGTGTGTGTGTGTGTGTGTGTGTGTGTGTGTGTGTGTGTGTGTTTCAAGGCGGCACAACCACAGTCAGCACAATTTCACACCCACTGGGCACAAAAGTTGCAAATTGCAGCAGAAAAGACTTCGCAGTTTAAAAGTATATTACATGTATTGATCGGAGAGGGTTAATGCTCCACGTCCATCTCGCTACCGCTCATCACACACTGACACACTCTGCCACTCTGCCGCCCACACAAAGTAATCAAGTCCTGCCATTTGATTTTTTTTTTTTTAATAGACAAAGCCCCTAATATCAAGGTCATCGTACCTGATGTTTATTTATGGGAGTTCAGTTGGCACTCGTGTTATATTCAAGTGCCCTGCGCTGGCAAGCCTTCTTGATATTCTGCTCATCTCATGAAAGTGATTCATTTGAGTAAAATACTAGAAACACCTGAGAACATGATCCAGTTCGACACCACTTTAGAATAAAACCCCAGTAGCCGAACAAATGCAGAGACTATCATTGGTGTGAATGCACCGCAAAAGCCTTCCCATGAATGAAGGAATTTTACCTTTACGTCAAATATTGTGAACTGTCTTTTCAACCTTTAGTTGCATTCAGAAGCACTGAAATAAAACATTTGTAAAACAGTGTTTATTTATATTTAACATCAATAAGAATACATTTTATTCACTATATGTGACACTCAAGGACACCGTACAGGCATATTTACATATGCACAAAATACAGATTTAAAAGAAACAAAATATTATTGTCAGTTGGGATAGGCTATGTAGTATTGATAATGAATGAATGAATGAATGAATGAATGAATGAATGAATGAATGAATGAATGAAGCAGGTGAGTTTGTCCATTTATTTGAATAAAAACATCAAACATGTAAATGTCAAAAACAGGCTGGCAAGTCTTTCTCCAGAGACAATCTTCTTCTTCTTCCTTTCCTTTCGGCTTTTCCCTTCAGGGGTCGCCATAGCGAATCAACCTTCTCCACCTAACCCTATTCTCTGTATCCTCCTCTCTCACACCAACTACCTTCATAGCTTCATATCTTCTCTCTCTACATTCATAAATCTTTTCTTCGGTCTTCCTCTAGACCTCCTGCCTGGCAGCTCCAATTCCAGCATCCGTCTAGCAATATATTCACTCTCCCTCCTCTGTCCATGACCCAACCATCTCAGTCTGGCTTCTCTGACCTTCTCTTCAAAACATCTAACATCTGTTGTCCCTCTGATGGACTAATTCTTGATCCTATCCATCCTCGTCACTCCCAAAGAGAACCTCAACATCTTCATCTCTGCTACCTCCAGCTCTGCCTCCTGTCTTTTGTTCAGTGCCACTGTCTCCAAACCATACAGCATCGCTGGTCTCACCACTGTTTTGTCAACCTTTCCTTTCATTCTGGCTGATGTTCTTCTATCACATAGAACCCCATGACACTTTTCTCCACCCATTCCAACCTGCTTGAACATGTTTCTCTCCCTCTTTTCCACACTCTCCATTGCTCTTGACTGTTGACCCTGAGTACCTGAAATTCTCCTAAGTCTTGATCTCCACTCCCCGTAGCCTCACCGTTCCACCCTGGTTCCTCTCATTCACACACATATATTCTGTCTCGCTGCGATTAACCTTCATTCCCCTCCTTTCCAGAGCAAACCTCCACGTCTCTAGATTTTCCTCAACCTGTTCCCTGCTCTCACTACAGATCACAATATCATCTGCAAACATCATGGTCCATGGAGATTCCTGTCTAACCTCATCTTTCTCCAGTGACAAGTTGTCTAAAAATAGCTGGGTTTAATAGGAGGATCGACCAATAGCTACTAACTTACATACATCTTCAAGTTATTTACTTATTCGTTTAAACCATGACTTTTACATTCACATTTAATCAGTTAGCGTATGAGAGCCTTATTATGGTGTATTTGCAGGCCAGGTCTAAACATTTGCAAGCGAACCGCAGTGGAAATTTCATCCTCGCATATTCGTGGGAGAATCACAGCTCCTGTCTGAGTGTTTGGGAGGATTTCGCCGCGCACACCCTGCAATCACACAGGTCCAAATCCATCAAGGGACGACTCAAATGATCTGACGGGATCCAGAACGCGATGCCTGTTAGGTAGAACTCTCCCTCCCAGTTGCTTTCCACCTCCACATTGATCCCACACATGATATGATTTTCCCTTCAAGATTCAACTTTAAAGATTTTTTTTTTTATTTACTTGTCTCCCAGCACACATGCCAAAAAAAAAAATAGGCTAAAACATCTCCATTTCTTTCTCTGGGGTGGGTTTGAAAGTCACTCCGGATGGACGTGGAGGACAAGATAGCTGGGGGGCGGGGGGGGGGGTTGTTTTACAAAAACTGTCAGTTCGGTTGTCACATCATTCGATCCCAGGCAGCTCTCAGTGACGGAAGATGGAAGATAAACGCAGTGCATGTGTCGCTCCGCCCGTGTCTTTGTAACCTTCACGGAAAACAGAGTGAAAGTTATGAAGGGCAATTTGCAAGAACTTGAGAAGACACACACACACACACACACACACACACACACATCTATATATGTGCATCATTTCCCTTGTGTTTGCTTGCGAATGTGTGTGTGTGTGTGTGTGTGTGTGTGTGTGTGTGTGTGTGTGCGTGTGTGTGTTCAGGCCCGTCCACGTGCTCGATCAGAGGCAAGCGGAGTTCTGCAAAGTGGAACATGTTACTCGCTGTTTCCCATATGAAAGCCCCGTTTTGTTGAATTCCAATTAAAAATCCTGGGCGTATTAAGATGAATTTCATATGAAGTTCATTAAACATGGAAATAATTATAGTTAAAAAGCCTGGATTCTCTATATTTTTGCACATTTTCTGCTGCACCTTGGCTTTTAAATAGTTGTCGTTAATTGTTTTTCTGACCAAAGATGTACGTCTTTCATAACCTCAAAATAACATAGATGTGTGTGTCATTCCCACTTGCAGAGCTTTGAATCATATTTTTGCAGAAATTGCACCAGGAATCAGGAATCTTATGATAAAACATAATCTTGATCAGAGCACTTCAAGTTTTTTTTTTTTACTCAATGAATCTCAGACATATATCTGTTAGAGCAACAAAAATATGTGTCTGGCTGAGCACTTCAAGTTTTTTTTTGTGTTTTTTACTCAATGAATCTCAGACATGTATCTGTTAGAGCAACAAAAATATGTGTCTGGCTGGATGGGGACTTTAAATAGCAATGCGCTAAGTTGCTAAGGGAAAGGAAAGGGAGGCGACATTGTGATCATTGAATCTGTGTTACACCCAAAACACATCTATGATTAATTCAGAGACAACTTACACCCCTTTGAGCCGTTTGCCTCGCCCGGCAACCGAAGTTATGCATCGTTTGACTAATTCAAATGGATTGGACACGCCCCAAATGCTCCTGTGTCATGCATTTTAGACCACGGACGGTTTAACTCGGGCCTGTTGTGTATATTTGTGTGTGCGTCCATGCCTGTGTGTGCACACTAGTACTACTACTACTACACTGAAAAGCATTGAGAAGAGTCGCCCGATTTGATTGGTGTCGAGCTATTGAACAGGCAATCGTTATCACGCAAGTCGGCCGAATGTGCTGCTCTTGCAGGCGGAGTGATGTTGAATGGCGGGCCATTTGTCAGGAGGAGCGGCGTTGTGCGTGATACAGAAAGCCATGTTCAGTCCCTCAAAATGACTAACAAGTAACTTAACGCTCGTTCTTTTTCCTATTTAGCATCTCAAAAGACTTCTTTTACAAGGGATTAACTTCCAACACTTGCACAGATAAAGCATTAAGCGCAAATGTGTGGTGTTCTCTCAGATGCACCCTCATCCTCAATGCGGGGGTTTCCGCTTGTCCAAGGCTGCGATGAAATGTTCGCATGCTTCACAGAGCAGCTACGTGCAAAAATAAAGAGAGCAGGTAGCGCAGCAGGGTAGAGAGAAGTCAGATATTATCAGATATGCATTATTCATTTTGCATCGGGTTAACTCCCTGAAAGCCAGCCAGGACAACAGTGGTTCTACTTTTTTTTTTTTTTTTTTAAACTCGGCATCTCTGGCGGTTATGGTTTTGATCTATTCATTCTTTCATCCCTGTTTGCTTTCATTTTGACCTTCCCTCTCTTAATCCTCGTATTTTTGCTCAAAGTTATGTCTAAAGCAAACTTGTTAGATATCTTAGAGATTCGAAATCCTCGGATTTATCTTTCAGTTTAATTTGGACATTCCAACGTTTCTGCTTTGGTTGAATATTTGAGGGGGCGGGGGGCGGAGGGGGGCGGGGGGGCTCTTTTTGCCACGAAAGGCATTAAAAAACCTGGGTGCATGAGCCGGGGAAAGTGTATGAGCCAGAAACAAACGTTTGAAGGCGATGCTGATCAAATCCTCTGCAGACAGAGGGGCGACATGGAAACTCAAAGCCTCCAAGTTGTGAAAAACTGAGAAAAACTTGAAAGGGAAACAGGGATGAAAAAAACAAAACAAAACAAAACAGTATTTGCATTCATTAACTTATTTTGGGATCAATTCTGAACAGAGGGATAAAGGCAGGCGTTAGAGAGTTTATGTATTTTCAAGAGGAGCTGTCAAGAAGCCATTTCTCTGCAGAAATATGAGGGATATCGTCATCTTTATGATTTGAGGAGGAAATCTGAAACATGTTGGCCGCGGTTTGACGGACAGCAGTTTTACTCCCGGTTACAACAGCTCTTATTTGAAGCGGGGAGGTTTAAGCTCTGTATTCCAGAGGCAGCAATTTGTTAGCAAAGCCCGCGCGCTGCAAAGTGGCAGAAGATACTGATTGTGTGTCTGTCTTCCATTTGCGGGTGATGAATTCTCCGTCCCGCTCGGTCCTGCGCGGTGTGGTGCAGTGAGACGCCGCGCTGCGAGGGCAGGTTGCCAGTATACGCTGCCATTGTTCCCTTTTTCATCTCTGTTGCGACTCCGGGGAACCATCACTTCTAAAAATCCCCTGGATTAGGGGAATATTGTGTTTTTTGGAAAGTGTTGGTATTTTTATTTTCTATTTTTCGGGTGTTTGCAAGCAAATGAAAAATCCACTCTCTGTAAGTGGTGGCCCCAATGTGACGTTCATTCGTTCATCCATTCATTTATTCCCCACGCTGCTTATCCAGGGGCGTAGGATGGCTGAAGGCAATCCCAGCTGTCATTTGGCGAGAGGCAGGATTCATCCTCGACTGGAAGCAAGTCAGTCACAGGGCCGCATATAAGAGACGTACTTAGTACTTACTTATGCGCCCTTAATGTTTGAGATCCACAGCTTGAGCCTTGGTAAAGTGTGTTTGTAATTTGTCGCAGGACCTCCTTCCTGAACGGACCTCTCATGACACTTAAAACACTTCACCATGACATTTAAGATGACTTTTTAAAGGTTGCCGTTATGGCAACAACTCTAGTGTTTAAGAGGCGACCATTTACACAACGGCTGCTAACCTTCTATAAAGCTGGGATTCATCTTTTGACATTTATTTATGCTCAATACAATCTTGACCCCAGTGTGTTTAAGTTTAAAACTATGAAATCAATAATGATAGCCGGATTGAATTTTCATCTTATTCCGATTAAAGCGTTAATAATTATTTTAAAAATCAATCCGTGCGCTCTAATCGGACTGTAATATGGTTATTTTCGTGCGTTAACATTTCACAACCACCAACTAACCCGAAAAACTACAGGCGGTTTTGATCTATTTACATTTAAAAACCTGGCAATAATGACAGCACACACTGCAGTAGGAGAAGCAAGCACGCACACACACACACACACACACACACACACACACACACACACACACACACACACACACGCACACTCACACACACACACACACACTCACCTACATAACCCCACTAATCCTTCCGCTCACACACATACACACAAGAA
>CAAKHD010013573.1:6995-25001 GCA_901007705.1 Fistularia tabacaria | reverse complement strand
ACACATTTTATAATAATTGTATTTCATTTGAAACCTACAGTAACGCAGACCCACACATACATACACACACCCACCCAAATACACACACACACACACACACACACACACACACACACACACACACACACACACACACACACACACACACACACACACACACGCACACTCACACACACGCACACACACACACGCACACACACGCACACACACGTACTCATCCACAGCTTTGCTGCAGTGCCCCTTGATGGAGGTAATCTGCTGTTGGTCTTTTTTTCCCCCGTTTTCTTTCATTTCCTGCTGTTACACACCAGAATCAACACAAATGATCTCACGGGTGATTTTGTGTGTTACCCACATCCACTCATTCCATTTGTCCATGTTTGTTCTCAACTAGCGTGTCCCTCAATATTCACCACTACGTCACTATTTATTGCATATTCTGCAAGGGACATACAAAAGATAAGATATATAGCATTTAAATGAGAAACAGACTGTGTTAATGTAATGTGATTTTATTCTAGACGCCAATTTAGAGCCATTTTGCAGGTTCGGATACGTTTAGCCTCTCTAATATATTTACCAGTTGATGGCAAAGGAGTATTTGAGGTGTCGGGTATCTCGCTCACTTGCTATTAACTACATATGTATACCCTGAATAATAATGGCATGAAACCCTTCCCTCAAGGACGTGATGGAATTGCACGTTCTCATTTAGAGCAAATCTGTTTCGAGAACTCCATTACCCTGCAATTCTTGACAAAGGGAAAAGTTCTGGCCCGGCGGGGGATTACGGCAATCACCGACAAATCAAACCCTCCGGACGCCGTGAGCCGCTCTCTTTTCACCGCCTCCCCCGCCAGTGTCCATATCAGGCCTCGACTCTTAATTTTTTACATTCCAGATAAGACCCTGTTGAACAACTCATAGGAAGTCCCCGAAGAGAAACTGTGCATTAACCTCTGCCCTGCTTGCAGCATTTCATATTAAACTTCCTTTAAGTTTGGAATACCATCGGCAACCTAATACCACTCAACCAAATTACAGAACAATAACCTATGACACAGTGCACGACACGGATATGCAGCCTTTGTTTAAGTCTCTGCGGACGTCCTGCAGCAGGGAATTCTAATGTAGAAGACAACGCTACCGTTGGCTTAAGTAAAGCTATATCCGTGAAGAAGCTGGACAGCTGCCTGAGATCCTCCAGCGGCGGCCGGGTTTGTCTCTAGGAGCGGTCGCCAGTCGGGTTCTGCAGGATCGGATAACCCCGTATTTGCCCCCCTCGCTTCGGCCTCAGAGCAAGAAGGACCCTGGTTCGGTTCCGACAAGGGGCAATTTCTGTGTGGCTTCTCCGTTTTCCTCCCACAGTCCAAAAACATGCAGCAGGTTAACCGGAAGAAATTGAGAAAAATTGCCCCGAATGAGTGAGTACGTGAATGTTTTCTGTCTGTATATTTGCCCTGCAATTGACTGGCCAGGGTGTCCCCCGCCTCTCGCCCAATGACAGCCGGGAAAGGTTCCAGCATCCCCCCCGCGACCCTGAGTGCAGGATAAGCGGCAGACGATGGAAGGATGGATGGATAACCCACGAACCGAAACCTATCACACAGACGTGAGCTTAATAAGTGACCGTGTTACGTGCGCCCATGCAAAGGACGAGACCTTTTTCATCAACGATAAAAACGTCACACGTCACTTGAGATGATTATTTTACGTTGTAAAATATGTCAATTTGAAAAAAAAAAAAAAAAGGTTTTAATTTATTCTAATGTAATGCCTTGCGCGGTTCCGTGCTGTGCAGGGTGGAGCACAGAACCCCATTCTAGACTTCAGCTGTGTTTATAGAAGAAGAAATGTCTTTATTGGCACATACAGTTACATAGAGCACAACATGAGTGAAACTTTGACCACTGCATTTAACCCATCATGGATACACCATGAGCAGAAGGCAGCTAAGGAACAGCACCAGGGGAGCAGCTCGGAGTTCAGTGTCTTGCTCAACAGCACTTGGACAGGCAAGGAGGAACCGGGAATTGAAACCGGGACTGTGATTCCAAGTACGACCGCTCGAACCCCCTGCGCCACGCCGTCATAACTGGTTCAAGAAAGCGGTTAAGCATCATGGATAACATTTGCTTCCCTGACGTCTTCCGTAGATGTTTCAGATGGTGACGTTTACTATCATCACATCCTCAACGGGTTCGGAAATCCTTTCTATTCCGTATTTTTCATAAAATGTGTCCAATTTATCTTTTTTTTTTAAATTTGCTTATTCATAATTCATTCATGTATTCATTATCTTTACCGCTTATCCTGCATCCCGGGGGGGGGGGATTATAAATATTTATGTATGCATATTTAATTCCTCGTTCCACCGGTGTACAGTTATTGATCATTTTGTATTTATGGAATCGCCTCGCCGATGGTCAGCCAGCTTTGTCTTGCATTTCACCTTTTTGTGTGTATATATATATGTATACATACATATATATATACACATACATACATATATATACATATATATACACATATATACATATATATACATATATATACATTGTTTTTGTATGCTTCCTTCTCTTCTCTTCTTCTCCTCTCTTCTAATGTTGCTGCTGCAACAACTGAATTTCCCCCATGGGGGATCAATAAAGTGTTATCTTACATATATATATATACATATATATATATATATACATATATATATATACATATATATATATATATATATATACATATATATATACATATATATATATATATATATATATATATATATATATATATATATATATATATATATATATATATATATACATATACATATATATATACATATATATATATATATATATATATATATATATATATGTATATATATATATATATATAAACGTTATTATGTGATTAGAAGTTTGATCTTTTTTTAGATTCTGAACTTACATGAGCATATTTCAGCCCTTTGTCCTCCTTGTTTTCGATAAAAACAGCCTCACCAATCTAAGAACAACCACCTCGGTGAGTGAAAAAGCTAAAATTATAGCTTAATTAATACAAGAATGCAACAGAGGAAGAAGCTGAATTTAGTCGATGCGTTTGTTTGGTGTTTTTTTTTGTAATAAAAGAACACATCACCGCCCAACTAGCGGAAGAAGAAAGAAACAATTAGCAGATCGTGGAGAAGAGAACCTCGGAGGTGGGAGCCTGTCCTCCTTTCCTTTTGCTAATTTGCCTCTCAGATCAGAGCGTTCTGCAGCCGGAGCCTCGGAGCGGGCGAGGTGCTGACTTGCATATGATCAAGCTGGCAGGGAAACAGCGTGACTTTGAAGAGTAAACTGGATCGCGGTGCCACTATAATTGGTCCGGCGAGGGGTCTACTGGGAGGAGCAGGAGCGAGTTTACTGGAGTGCGACTGCTTCACAGAAAACACACTGACTCCGTCGCGCACTTTCTCCACCGCCGACAGGCTCGGGATTGCTTTATGATGCTAATCATTCACATATGAAGTCGCCACTCCCGGCATGTATGCACACTTTCATATGAAATACAGGCGTCATGTTTGTTTTCCTAGATGTTTCCCGGCCCGACCCGGACGCCACAATGAATCATTGCGAGTTCGCATCTCTGCAAGCCGCCAATAATGGAACGTCTCCATGCGTGACACACATTTCCGAGATATTACATGTCATGTGTACAACATGAAAATGGAATCCTAATTGATTTACATTGCCATTGTTTCTCCAGTGTTGTAATGGAAGTTTAGCACTTGGCATGTCAGCACCGCCCGACGTGGGCTTTGGGTCATTTTGCATTTTGTTCTGAGGTCACAGGTCTGAATTTTGCCTCGGTATTTGTATTTTCCTCCCGCAAAAACATTGCCTCTTTCTGCGAGAGTCTCTCCCGGGTTGGACACGGGTGCTGGTGAGATTACGAGCTCTGAGAGCAAGGGGATGTTTTGGTTGTTAACCATGTCAGAAAGATTCATTTGAAATCTTTAATTTTGGTTCATAATCATCATTTGATCTAATTTGTTGGACCCAAGGGTTTGTTTTTTGTGTTGCTTTTAACGACAGCATCACAGCCCGTGGTCTGGAGAGTAACCGATTCATCTACAGCTGCTTCTCGAGGCAAACATTGTCAAGCCATAAGTGCCCTTGCTGCTGCTTGTTAAAGATCTAGCACTGTGTACATTGTGCACAAATTAAAAAAATAAATCATGATTTCAGTATTTGCATCATTCGTGCAGTTGGGTGGCATATGTAATCTAATCATAGCTAGATATAGACATGATGCACATAAATTCAGTGAAATGAAATAAACACAAATCCAACACTGATTCACATTGAGACGGTAAAGCTGGACCTATTGCACCTATTGTCAGTTTGTACTCAAGCGCGTGCATCCACACACACGCTGCCTCCGTCAACCCACAAACCTACACACAGTGCACACGCGTGGTCTCTGCTCTCGGTTCCTCTCCGATCCCAGGCATGAGCGTGTCCGGCCAGCAGGACATCATGCTGCACACAGCTGATCAGAGTCCAAGCGAAAAATAAATAAATAAATAAATAAATAAATAAATAAATAAATAAATAAAGCGAAGAAACAATTGGAGGCTCAGGCTTTTATCCTCAGAACCAGCCAGCGGAGCCAGTATCTGGCGGTCCTGCTGCGGTTTGTAAGCTGATACGTTTAGTTTTAGGCTTATTATTATTATAATCTGGCTAGGGCTCACTTGCAGTTGTAATGTGTGTGTGTGTGTGTGTGTGTGTGTGTGTGTGTGTGTGTGTGTGCGGTTGGGGGAGGGTCTTCTTTGTCCTTGAAGTGACTGCTTCAAGTAATTTACCAAGTGAGGTAAACATGGATCTATGTGTTACTCCCCTCTATGATGATCAATACAAGCAGCATCTTAACTGTTTGCATTCATTTTACTCATTTGCCGCTCACACATAATCTAACATCTCTGAGTGATAATGTGGTGAAATCAACCCCATCGACCGAAAATCTTCAGAAATGTTTTTTTTTTGGGGGGGATGACTTGACGGTTTCATTCTGAATGTGGGTCATCGTCAAAGTCCAGACTCCAGTGGAGACACGCACCAAACCCATCAAGGAGGGGGTCCTGCTTATGTTACATATCAAATTTGAAATGTATCTCACATTTTGAATAAATCAGAGCTGGGATCAGAATCAGAAATTTTTGATGTGCCATGTCAACACGGAATTTGCTGTTTTGTGGTGGTGCCTCGCAGACAACATAGAACAAAAATGATAATAAAGTTTAAGCTAACAAAAAGGATGGAAAAAAAAAGAGATAAATAAATAATGATAAATATTAATAAATAATAATAAATAAATATGCCAATTGATAGGAATACAGCATTATTTTATTAATATCATGGTTTTGTGTCCGACATCTTTTGTTGAAATGAAACTGAAATTTAGAAAAAGTAACAGAAACGGTAAATTCAACCAGTTACCCCTGTTGCCTTGTTACATAAATAAACAACATCTGAATCTCTGGGCATTGAGCAAAGCCCGTTTTATATTTGTTAATATTTTTTTCCTTTTTTCTTATAAACTTAATGCCAGTTGTTTGTTCGACTATTCAGTGTTTTTTTTTGTTTTTGTTCCTGCCACTCTAACTGACTTTCAATATTAAGGAGCGCTTGATCATATTCGTGTGATCGGACGTGGCTAAATTTTTTTCTCAGATGGCTAAAACGTGGAAAAATATGAGAAGACAATAAACATTTATTTCAGGTCCTCTATGTCATGTCCTTTTGTTTCATCCCTTTTCCACTAAATGAATGTTATTAATAGCCGCATTGTTTGCACCGTATTGTTTTTTCGGACTCATCTATCATCCTGCTGCGCAGCCACAAAAGAAAGTCTGTCCACGGCGGTCGTGTTTCACTGATCCCCCTTTAAACAAATTAATAAACATGAAAAATGAGCAACATCTGACGTCACATTATAAGAGTCAATTAGACTGATATTTATCTACAGGCACATTTCTGAGTCTTTTGTTTATTCGATTGCATGCATGCATTGATGAATTTCTATGATTTCTACAGCGTGGACTAGCTGTGCATGCAGTGTCTCTCTTATCTCGAAATAGGAGTCATTTGACAAAACAAACGTGGAGATTAGTCTCTCATTCCTCCCACTCCTTCCTCGTCCCGACTGCACTGATATCCCGTCATCGATGCATGACAGGAACCTCATATCTTCTGCCGAGTCCCTGGGCTCTCTCATGTCGCACGTTCCCAGGATCTACTGCAGCGCTCCAGCCATCCGTCCACCACTGTTATATCTTTTGAGAATATCAAAGTTGTTATTGTATCATCTTAGCCATTACCACGTACCTGTTAGCACTGCTGTTATTATCGGTAAGGGATGATTTGTGCCTGTCTCTCCCAACCCACGTACCCCCGTCTGCCTCTATCACACCCTCTTTCCGTCCCAATCAGTCGAGGCAGAAGGCCGCCCACATTGAGCCGGGATCTGTCCCGGGTTTCTGCCCAGTAAAAGGATGTTGTTTCCTCACCGCCGTCTTCAAATGCTTGCTCATGAGGGAATATGGTGCTTCTGCGGATCATCTCAAAGCGTGTGGTGCAGACCTAGAGACCTCCTCTCCATGGAAAGTGTCATGGGACAACTAAGCTGTGATTTGATGCCAGAGAAATATAAATGCTGTCGTTCCAGGTTACTGTTAGCGCAACCGGTGAATATGAATTGGGACGAAATACAGCTGCTGTTTTTCCTTTAGCTGTTCGGTACCAGAAGTGTTTCTTGGGACGAGCAACCCTTTTCGGACCGAGTATTCCACGCAGTGAGCACGAATGTTGACCTTGTGTGTGTTTTTCTGCAGGCCTGCTGGGTGTGCTGACAACATGCACCCAAACAGAGATGAAGAGGGTGGTTGGAGACAACGCCACCCTGCCCTGTCACCATCAAATCTGGGTGGGTGACGACGGCACTCTGGACATCGAATGGCTTTTCCTCAACCCGACCAACAGGCAGCGAGTGGTGAGTGTGTTTACCTGCGAGACCTGAGGGTTCAGGGGTTGAATATCAACCACAGGGTTTGGTGAGAGGTGAGAACCTGATTGTTGAAGACAACTACCATTTACATATTAGAGATACATATGATGTGAAGAAGAATCTACAAATAGAAATGTTTGAATTTACCGACCTGTCACAGAGGAACGGCTAGCTGGAGAGAGATCGGAGCCTCTGCTTCGCTAAAAATAAAATAATTCACAAAAAGCACCCCCTTTGATCTCAGCTGGTTAATCCACAAAACAAAACAGCGAGACTCCGAAACCGACATTTTTCCACCAAGGCTGAAGAAATCCCACAAGTTCATCGCATCTCTCTTACGCTTTGTTTTCACGAATCCTAAGGAACACGCTGCATAGCATGCACTTATTAAAACCGATAAAGGATATAAACTGGTGCAAAACCTAGAGGCCACAAGGATTATTAGTGGGAGAATAATGAAGTGGAAGAAGACAGTCAATGTCAAAACAATGCTATTTTCACTACGTTACACTGGGGAAACACTGCAGCCGTGACGGTCACGCACCAGCAAGTCTTCTCTTTTTTTCTTCATCATCATAGTTTCGTCAGAAATGCCAAATAAAAAACAAAAAAATCAATAGCATAATTGGCAATTATTTGTTTCTGTCCCATAATTTATCTTTTTTGTGAAGCCTCATCATATTCTTCTTGCCATTCCTGCAGCCTGTATCCTGCTTGGCTAAACACATTTATCCGCTGAAAACATGGAATGAAATGACGCCTGCAGACCCCGAACCAATCACATCACAGACCTAAACCATCCCAAAGACAAACACGAGACACTAAAACTTCAGAGTGTTGGAGATGACCGGTATTAAATTCAATGGACCGATCCTTTTCTGACGCTTGCCCTCACTCGTTTTCACGATCGTCTTTGCAAAAATGATGGACATCTCTAAAAATCTTGTAACTTCCCTTGTCGTTCATTATCTATACCACTTATACCGCACTGCACTGCTGGTCGCAAGGGGAGCTGGAGCGTATCCAAGCTCTCACTGGGCGAGAAACTGGGCTCACCAGTTGATCACAGGGCCGCTTATAGAGACATACAACCGTTTCATCCGTTCATTCACCTGTCTGGGGAATTTAGGGTCCAATGAACCTCCGTGCTTTGGGTGATACCATTCTGCAATTTAGGGTTGTTGCAAAAAGCATCCAGCAAGAGAGTTTCAAGCCTGGGCGACACAATTCTGATTGTATTCCAGCCTGTTTTATTGCGCTTTCACAGCAATTGATGACATTTTCCAGGGACTATTTGTTTTCCAAGGCTGTCATTGGCCGACAGAAATAGTTCACACGACCAAATCAAGTCCCCCAATTATGCACTGGAGGGAGCTTGTTCTTGCAGCCTTGTCTCTTCGATCACGCATGGGGATGTTGTGTAGAAATCCGCAGTAAGATATCAATGACATTCAGAGTCATGATCCAGAGAAATATTCAAAAAGTTTCATTGAATGTATAATAGCGTTTGCAAATTTATCGACAGCCCTTATATCAAGGTTGAGCTAACTCAGTAATTCATCATTTGGTAAAGAGGATTTTTATTTTCACATTTTATTGCTCTCGCTGTTATATATTTTGGCTGCCATTACCAAGGGCTGGAATGAATAGATGTGCATTTTCCTCAGATAGTCCGGGAGCTGTGCCTAAAATATTGTCCATTTCCTTTATGTGAATTTACATCGAGCCTCTGCCCAGGACTAAGATTCATAGCGGTGTATAAATCAAAACAATATACACACCAGAGTTTTCTATAGATGTGCCATCTCGGTGTGTTCATCACATCCCCGCCCCTCCGTCGCTTTTCTCCCCACCAGGTGATAACCTATTTTGCCGGACGTGTTTTTGACCCCAACGAAGCGGAGCGTGGCCGCATCGCCTTTGCCGGAGACTACCTAAAGGGTGACGCCTCTCTGCTGATCAGCGACTTGTCTCTGATCGACTCGGGAGAATACAGCTGCAAAGTCAAGACGAGTGCACAATACCACTGGAGCACCGTTACTCTCATCGTGCTGGGTGAGTGTCAGACAGCACTTAGACTCTTAAGTGAAACCGCAGAAAAGGCTCGCGGGAGCACGGCCCGACTGGACGTGCCACAAAACCTCCGAGATCTTCGTGTTACAGCAAATGGGTATTTGGGTGACGTGTATTTTCTATATTGGTAAAATATCGAAGGTGATATACTCGTTGTGAATCTGAGTGGAAACCCTTTTTCATTATTGTTTAAAAATATTTCTGTTTATTCGTCACCCATCACATCTGCCCTGAGATTCTGACTTGAAAAGCCAATGTGTCGAAAAAATATCTTTACTCTATTTGATCTCCAAACAACTCGTAGCTCCACCAAGACCATATTCTGAATGAGATGCTGCACGGCATCTGCTGCTTAACGCACCCGACTCTGAAGAGTCCCACATCGGCCTACGGTTTCCACCGTAGTTAACTCTCAATTGCAGCAGCTGGGCTCTCCATTTTCACCCACAGCGCCTTTTTTCTTTTACTTTCCTGCTGCAGAGACAGAGATTACCAGTGAAGGTAACAGCTTGGCTCTGCCCGACAAATCAGTCCCAGCACGGGACTTCGCAAAAAAGGGACCCCTCCGGCTTAAGTCATCTGAGGCACATTCAGGCCGAGTGATGGAGATGTTCGTGTCCAGCAGATGGGGAAAATGCTTTTGTGGTCACAATAAGGAGGCTTTCAACATATTTAACACCTGTTCTCATTGATGGGACTGATAGTAATACAAATATCATTCATGGGCAATGAACCCAATCACAATATCAGCGTTTGTAAAATGATGACCATTTAATTTTCCATCATTGAAGGGTTTTCGAAGCTTTCGTTCTCTGTGACTGTCCTTTTTTTGCGCTGTACTTGGAATTCGGTGTTAATATCCTCCCTTGAGGTGTTTTATGTTCCAAAGATACCTGGCTTCCAAAAATCCAGAGGTGCAGCGACGCAAATCAACTTCAGCCGCCTTCGATTGGTTGACCGATGGCTTGTTGAAACTCTATTAAACCCGTAAAGGGGGAACAGCCCATCAATAATGCATTTAATCCCACAGCAACAGTAAACACGGCCTTTCTATTCAATACTACAACCCTACAATTACATAAATGGCAGATTTAAGTGCGCTCCCCCCCCCTTTCAATTATTTACCATTCTCTTTGACTGCCAGCTGATCCATTTGCAGAAGAGCCCAGACTTTAAGACATTAAGCTGCAGTGTTTTCTCTCAACCCGGTCCAGTTCCGCGCCACCACAGTGACCCTTGGGCCTCAGACAGCGGTCTTCTCCATCAATCCCATTAATATGAGTTTGTGCATGCAAGATCTCCTCTTGGCCTGCCTCTTTTGTTGACTTGGCCTCATCGATCGGATTTACATTTTCTGAAAAAGCGCTGTGTGTCACAAATGCGGATTTTTCGGTGTCATCTTCAGGTATAAAACTATAAAAAAGGAAGAAAAAAAAAAAAGAATCTGATTTTCATTGCAGAACTTGTTGATTTTACTTACATTTTCAGGAAAAATGCTGTGTGCCACAAATGCAGATTTTTGTTGTCGTCTTCAGGTAGATAATAAAAAAAAGATGTAAAAATCTGACATTCATTGCAGAACTTGTTGATTGCATACACATTTTCTGATAAAATGCTGCGTGTCACAAATGCAGATCTTTAGGTAGCACATAAAACAAAATTAATAACCCGATTTTCATTTCAGATCTTGTCGAATGGATCCACATTTCTGAAAAAACCCTGCGTGTCACTAATGCAGATTTTTGTTGTCGTTTTCGGGTAGAAAGAAAAAAAACAACAACTGAATTTCATTGCAGAACTTGCTGAAACATAAATAGCGACTGAGAATATGTTTAAGACTTTTGTCGGCACAGCAGGAGACGCGATAGCTCTCGTCCCCACTGAGTCGCATTTCACCAGACAAACATCATGACCATTTAAAATAAAAACGTTAGTTTCCAGACAATCTCTCAAAGTAATGTAAAATCAGAATAAAGCAAGGGGATGGGAAGCTCCAGGTGTTTTATGACACTATCTTCTTAAACCAGTTGAACACTTTAACTAAACTCCCACCCTTGCCACTGGCCAGTAAGAGTCCTTCTGCCAGTCGATTATCCACATGGACACGATTATTGTCAAATGGTTTCGCCCTGAATGTTTTGCCCTCGTCCCTTATCTAGCTATTCCCAGCTAGAAATGATTTCAAACCTGACATCACAAAGTCGCCTGTGCGCCGGCCAGTAGATGAGGACCGCTACTGCCCGGTGACCCGCAGCCGACCGTCTGAAATCAATTTAAGCTGAAATTTCTATCAGACGTATTTTGTTTGTTGTTTCACCAATTACTGTGGCATATTTAAGATACTTTAATTCCATTAATGTTATTGGTGAAACACAATGCGGCCAAAGTAGGCAGGAAAAAAAACACAGCATGGAATGTGAATGTGATTTTATTTTTTATTTCAAATCCATATTTGTAATATGTGTATTATAATATATATTATAATGTAATATAAATTATCATACATATTATAATATATATACATATTATGATATGTGTATGTGTGTACGGTGTCCCTGAGTGTCAAGTAATGCACCTGAAATAAAATGTATAATAATAATAATAATTGTTATTATTATTATAATTTTATGAGATTCTGAAAGGAGGAAAATTAGGTGTTAAAATTAAAGAAAACAACTGAGCTGATGTTAAAGAGTACCAAATAGTGTTAATATTTAAGACTGACTTTTATGATCAACCTTATCAGGATGGATGGAGTGAAAAAGGACATGAACTTCGGTGGTGTTATAGAAGAGGGTGCAGAGGAGAGGGTTAGATCAAGCGATATGATTGGCTGTGGTGACCACCTGAAGGGAACTGAGAGAAGATCTTCTCATCAACACGATGAAAAAGCAGCAAAACTCTAACACAAAGAAAGATCATTGCCATGAACCTTCACCAAAGCCTGAATTCGGGGCTGTGCATAAACTGTTTTTTAAACAGATTTGTTCCACAAACAACACTTCTTGCACAAGTTCACATTTCCAGTGGAGTGACAGTTCTCATTTACGATGCTTCATGTCTACGTTAGCCCGCAGGCATCCATCTCCCCGCGGGATACATGTATGAAGGAACATAATGCAGCTGTATCTGTATTTGTCTCCGACTATCTACCCGCAGTGAAGCCATCTAAACCGCGGTGCTGGATGGAGGGCAAGCTGTTGGAGGGTGGCGATGTTAAGATGAGTTGCAAATCTGCCGATGGCTCCGATCCTATCCAATATAAATGGGAGCGGTTATTAGACAAGGGCAAGTACGTTGGCAAGCTGCCTCCACTCGCCCTAATAGGTAAGGTTTCTTTATGAAGTTAAGCTCCAAAAATATGCAGTGCCATATTAGCGACGGCCAAGTTTATTACAGTGATGGGCTTTGAATTATTTGTCGGCTGTCCTCGCGCCGAACGTGGATTTTACGGTTTTATCTCGCTTAATTGATTCGACAGATTTGAAAAACCCAGAGATCGTGACATTAAGAAACTTGACGAAGGAGAGTGCCGGAGTGTACAAATGCACCGCCAGCAATGACGTGGGAGAGGAAAGCTGCATCGTGGAGGTCAAGATGCACTGTGAGTAGACCTCGCCTCCTTGACGTTGAGGACAACACCGCCCCGGAGTTGCTATGGCGGATGCTAAACTTGTGCCATCCGTCCATCCATCCATTGTCTACCGCTTATCCTACTCGCGCTATCCCAGCTGCCATGGACACCCATGGACTGGTCGCCGGTCAGTCGCAAGGCCACATAAACAAATGCACTCACTCATTCGCACATCAGGGAAATTTCCCCCAATTTTCCCATTAACCAGCTTCATGTTTTTCGGACCGTGGGAAACCCGCGCAGACACAGGGAGAACATGCGGTTCTGTCAGAACCAAACCAGGGTACCTCGAGGGAATAACCATTGCGCCACAGCTGCACGATAAGCTTGTGCGATAACCCTAAATAACGTCGTAAAAAAAATCCGGGGCATAATTTTGATGCGTTTGTCATTACTTTTCACGGGCCCACCTGTGTGCGCAGACGTGAGGGGGATGGGAGTGGTGGCGGGAGCTGTGGTCGGCGTATCCTTCGGCGTGCTCCTCATCATCCTCATCATTTGGCTGGTGTTCCGCAAGAAGGAGATGAAGAAATATGAAGAAGAGGAGACCCCGAACGAGATCAGGTATAAAACCGACGCATCCATCCGCGGTTCCCGGTGGAAGTCAAGTCGATATCGGATTATAATGAGATGAGTAAAATCCTGAAATGACTGGTGAAGGGCACTCTTTAAAAATCATTGCAGGGAGGACGCAGAGGCCCCCAAAGCCAAACTGGTGAAGCCCAACTCGCTGTCCTCATCCCGCTCTGGCAGCTCCCGCTCTGGCACGTCCTCCACCCAGTCCATGGTCCACAACCTGGCCTCCCGAGGGCAGCGGCCTTGTGTCCCCGCCGTGGCCGCTCTCAAGGAGAACTGCCAAGCCTCCACCTTGCCTCAGGCTGCTCCCGGCTACAATCAGACTGTCCCCAAGACCCCCGAGCCCCGTTCTACGCCCACCTCCACGTCTACCTCCAACTCCAAGCCCAGCCCTCCCCCGAAACTGAGCCCTGCGAACCTAAGCCGTATGGGGGCCACCCCTGTTATGATCCCCGCCCAAACCAAGGCCTTCCAGACTGTGTAGACGACTCCAAGTCCGTTATATCAGTGCTGAACCCGAGTGTTACAAGCATCCAGTGATATTATCTAGATACAGTCACCTGACCAATCGCAACCTGAAGGACACGTACAGCTGTCAAGCTGCGGAGAATCTCTGATTCACACCCACGCTATTGGAACAGATTTCTTTTTTTTTTTTCTGTTTGTTTGTTTGTTTGTTTCGCCCTCCAAGCAACATCTCTAATGAAGGTTTAGTTTGTGTTGTAATCACATCAATAAGCGCCTGGATGCTAATGGAAGGAAGGAATTGCACCTAATATGAGTTATTTGGATGCAATTAGGAGGCGTGCGGAAAGACTGAAAATGGAAGGAGAAAAAAAAATAAAAAAGACACAGCATGGCGACTTCATCGTCTTTGCAGACGAGAGACACTTTGCCTGATTTTCTTCAGAGGTTACAGTAGGATCACTCGTATGTATGTTATAAACCACCGTTCCCAAGCAACTTACAGCCCCCCCACCCCCCCACCCCCAAGCCTGTTGCAAATGAAAAGACGGCGCAGAGGCGAAAACTTCGGGTTGTTGTGAGAACGGGATGAATGGCTCTGATTGTATTAGCATACTTCATGTGGACACTTAACTTCGAACCGCGCCCCCTTTCGTGTTATTCATACGTAAAGTAGACACACGAGACCCCCGACACTTCCTCTGAAACGGCGTACGTGTCTCTTATTCCAAACGGATTTGTTCCGGAATCATTTCCTCGCTCATGAGAGATTTATTGTAGCCTTTTCTTTTGGAGTTTTTTTTTTTTTTCGACATAATCATGGTGTTTTGAAATTTCTGAAGATTGTCACAGGGGTTAGGCAGAAGCCCTTTTCGAGAAAAGTGCCAGATTTCAGCGGTTCACGCGTGTTGCTCCTTGCATCCTGTCGAGTCGAGAGCAAAAACGTGTTTTTCTGATCCACAAACGAAAAATCGGTATGAATGTGATGCGAAATGAGATGCGTTAATGTACAGTTTTTTGTTGCTTGTTGTTTTTACACGCAATAAGTTGAACTATTCCATGTTAAGAAAAAAATGTTTGTTTTAAGAGATACAGTGACTCATTTAATACTTTATATAGAGACAAAATACAATCGCCTTCTGTAATCCCAATATAACATTTCCTTCCAACTCTTTTTGTCTAATATGGACGTTTGGTCCGTGAAAATACATGTCAAGTACGACACCAGGCATCAGTGTCGTGGAACACAACATTCAGTCAGGGTACGGCAAATGCTGTCATCTTCTGCACTTGGACATCCATTACTTTTATATAAAAATAAAATGTAAAAAAAATGAACAACAATAATTACTTTTCGGACAGAAGCCAAGAATACTGTGTTTTTGTTAAAAACTGGCATTTTAAAAGATTTTTCTAAAAAAAGAGTCCTTATTAGCATGTGAGTTAGCGTAGCTATCATGATGTCAGTGATTTCCTGTCTTGGCTACAGCGGATTTCCTCCTGCTGGTACCTGCATGCAGCAGCAGACGCTGCCTGAGAGCAGCGGCTGGTGTTCAGCTCTGCACGGCAAAGTCTTCCACTTCCGTCTTATACTGAATATTGATGATTTTTGCCTATGTGGGTTTAATCTCTGTTTTTTTATTTGTTCAGTCCAACACAGCAACTGTAAAATTCACTCATTCATTATCTGTGCCGCTTATCCTGCGCTCAGGGTTGCGGGGAGTGGCTGGAGCCTATCCAGGCTGTCATTGCCCGAGAAGCGGGATTCACTCTGGACCGGGCGCCGGTCCATCGCAGGGCCGCATGTAGAGACATACCACCGGTCGCCCCCTAATTCACTCGTCTGGGCAATTCACGGTCTCCAATGAACCCACTGCATGTGGCGGAGTTGCGGGAGGAAATTGGAAAACCCCGAAGGAAACACCACACAGAAAGACCCCCTGTCGGAATCCAACCGGGGACCTTCTCGCTGTGAGGGAAGCCCAAAACATGCGTACTCAAAACACATATTGAACATATTGCCAAGGGGCTGTTTGTTTTAAATATTGGTAAAGATGTCATGAATGATTATTTAACATAAGTACTCAGTGATTACTAGCTGATCACAAGTACTGGTTATTGGATTCTTCCATACCGTTGTTGTCAAGGGGCCACTGCCGCAGTGTCACAGCGTCCTCGGTTGAAGAGCTCAGGAGAGAGGCAGTTACTATAATCCCGTCGTTATAAAAGGTGCAACCCTCCAGTATAGCCACAGCTGCTCCGTGCTTCACTGACTCAAATATCACCAGGTCAAGAGCTCCAGAGAGAGACGGGAGTCGAGCCACGACTCCTTAATGATACACTTACTCACTGTCGCATCACAAACAAGTGGTTTTACGTGACGAGAACAGTTGCTGACAGCTCGCTCGGATTTTTTTTTTCCCTTTCAGATGACATTTTTGTTGTTTATTAAATAGGAGAATGAATGGCGGTCTAAAAATACCACGCCTGATGTCACATCAGAAACAAAACTCAAAATAGAGGACTGGACTGGACTGGACAGGGTGATTTCGAATATGGTGACAGCCAAGTTGTACAAAAAATACATTTCCAGGAGGTTGCTGTGAACCAATATATATATTTTTTTCATATTTCTTATTCTTTCTGAGCACCGTAACCCCTGCAAAAATACCAATTTGAAATATCTAAATGGTGAAATGTGTTTGTTTGGGAAGTATCTAGCACATGAGAGACAACTTGCCCTCGACTTCCTAAACCATTATTGTGATGCAAGGGCCAGTGACTAAATGTTAGTATTTAATAAGTTGGGAGTGCGCCGGGAGGGAGGGGGGGGGGGGGGGGGGGGTAAATACTTAGAACTGAGCTGCAGAGCGAGTGCCTTCGGTCATATACACTATGTGTCCTTTTTAATGGCCGAACACATTAGGTACAATTTCCTGTGAAACACATTGCGGATTCGTTGTCCTTCACAGAGAACATGACGCTAATGAGAGTTAATGTAGGTTTGGGGGAGAGCTCCATTTATATCCGACCTTCTGTGTGGCGGCTATAGCCAACAAACAGACAGAAAAGCCTGCCCTTGTGTCCCGTCTCCCTCCGAGCAGAGAGGACAAACCCGGCCGCACTTAAGTCCAACGCCATATTTTCCCCGCCGTCCATTTCCGAGTCGATTCGTGGTGACGGTGTATCGGTTCACGTGTCCCAAATCCAAAGAGCAACTTTTTGCGTTAAAGGGGAATCGGAGCTTTATCGTTTCTTTTAGTCTATATCGTAAGCCGATACAAGAGAATGTCGCAATTTCTATTCTAGATGAACTACGGACGACCTCTGACCAAGCTGAACCATGACCCTTCCACGAACACACGTATGACCTGAGGCCGTGGCCATTTTCACATGATTTTTACGCTTCTATAAAATGCAGCATCGGTTTTGTCAAATGAAAGGTTGAAAAGGAAGGATGTATGTCTGTCGCGCCGGGTTTAGTTACATTATTACAGAGCTAACAGGTGGCTGTGAAAAGTCTTCTGGAGGGGAAAATAGAGCGTCTCATGTCAAGTTCAAAACTACATATACATCTTTAAAATCTCCAGCAGACCTTCTCAACCCGTGTGTGTTTTGTTTTTTTTTTCCTCTGCAGCCGCAGTATATCTGAGCGCCCACAGAGATCAGTGTGCGCTCTCACAGACAGACACTCCGAGGACTATCGCTCATTACCATCCTCCTTTTAAGTGTTACATGTTTTATTAAAACACACTCAAATGCAATCTGGCCACTCGGTAAAAATTAACCCCGCCGGTGGTCACTGCTACACTTGAGATTGTTCCAACGAAACAAGATTGTTCCTCCGAGGAAAAAGCATCTTTAGACGCTGAAGTGTCAGCGGCCAACTAGTCGCCAACAGTGACTGGAGGATGCTGTTTTGACCAAAGAAGAAAAAGAAGGAAGATTGTCGATGGCTGAAATGTCCACGTGTTGCAGTTTTTCGGATTTGAACAAAATCATTATTTAGTCATTTTGGTCGCAGACGAGTTGGACCCGTTGCCTTAAAAATGAAAAAATACCAGGTCTGGTTGAAAAATTGGATATCTTTGTGTGTGTGTGTGTGTGTGTGTGTGTGTGTGTGTGTGTGTGTGTGTGTGTGTGTGTGTGTGTGTGTGTGTGTGTGTGTGTGTGTGTGTGTGTGTGTGTGTGTGTGTGTGTATTATAGTGTATTT
>CAAKHD010013572.1:58403-74255 GCA_901007705.1 Fistularia tabacaria | reverse complement strand
GGGGGGTGTGTGTGTGTGTGTGTGTGTGTGTGTGTGTGTGTGTGTGTGTGTGTGTGTGTGTGTGTGTGTGTGTGTTTGTGTGTGCAGAGGGGCTGCAAGGGGGAAAAAAGGGGGCGGGGGACTATACAGGCCAGTGCCCAGTGATCAGTGATTTTGACCAGTTAAGGGCGCTCAGTCATCAAGCTTCTTTTGACATTGATGAATTCTAATACTGACAGGAAGCATTCAAGCCTACAAACTGCTCAGGTTTGGGTGATTATGGCGCACACATGTTCACCGTCACTGTGGCAGCTATGTGAAATCTGTAGCTGTGCGGTGTGTCAGTGTGTGCAAATCCGCAGCGTCCACTGAAATAAGTACTGACTACCAAATTATGCTTTTTCGTAATGATGGTTACATTTCCCCAAAGTATATCCTTGCAACCATGACTGCAAAAGCAATACATAATTTATACATTACATATGTTTCCTATCATTTCTAAAGTAAAATTACCATGTTTACTGACATATTAATAGCCCAAACTTTTGTGGTATTATTCGCGTGGATTTTTGCAATTTCATTTACAAGACATGAAAAGAATCATTAATTTAATAATCACCAAAAGCATTTATTTGCTGCCTTTCCCAAAGGCACTAAATATCATCTTCCAACTTGTGTCCCATTTTCTTAAAGCTACAGCCAAGAGACATTCAACTCAGTGTAGTTTAGTGTCTAACCTGCCCGGAAGAGCTAATTAAGCTGTTGCATTTTCTGAATTTATTGTATATGTTACTTGTTAAATCTATACGACTGTCATCTGTGGAGAATAATCTTGGAATAATTTATGGTTTACCGTCCTGATTGTGGAAATTAGCCCTCCTTAAGAAGAAAAATAAAACAGAAATGGATGTAAAAACCAAACCACAATCAGCAATTATTGACTGTCATCCAATACAAAAGCTCTTTGGGTGCTGTTATGGGTGCTCTGCTCACTGGACTGCATAGAAATGGTACATTACTGGGTTACTGTTAGTTTAGTCTCACCAGGTCTCTCTTGATTTGCCTTTTTTTGTTGATAAACTCTCTCTCTCCCTCTCTGTCTCTCTCACACACACACAGATCCATGCGGTAAAGCCTTCACAGCAGAATCATTTTCTGTCACTGTGGTGTATTTATAACCCCATCTATCAGCCAGCCCCAGGAATACGTGACACGACTCTCTGGACCAAGACCACCGAACTGCCCCCCAGCCATACATTAGGCTTGGTTGAGAGTGTGTGTGTGAGTGTGTGTGCGCACACACGCATACATCCCTGTGTGCCCATGTTAAGCAGATGTAGGGGCTGCGTGTCATTAAGGCTTGGGGGTCTCCTGTCCTGTTATTGTTACTCTGGGACAGAGAAAGAGACAAAGTGCGGGATAAAAGCAGAGGGGGAAAATGGAAAAAACTATCCAGGAAAAAGAGATGGATGCGAAATAAAGTAGGGCAGGCATGAAAAGAAGGGGATTACAGAAAATAAAAGCGGGTGGGTGCTTGGTCTTGCTGTCTCTCTCCACTGGTCTCTGATGAGAGCGTAGATCTATATCCTTTTCTGTTCAAGGTCATGGTCGTTACAAGGGAGCATAGCAATCGCTCGGACCCACACACGAAGGCACAATCCTTAGTGAGGTATGGCTCTGCCGATAACTACAAGGAACCATTATAGATTAAAGCAATTAAACTAGAAGAGACCTTTGACCCAACATTATACCACAGTCAGGATCTTGTGTGAATCATTAGTGAGTGTGTGTGTGTGTGTGTGTGTGTGTGTGTGTGTGCGCACATGCCCTGACATGGAGGGCAGTGCTTTACATATGCCTTGCTCTGCAATAATTGCTCACCATCATGTAAACCTTACAATGCAATTCGTTCGCCCCGCCCAACCTCAGGCCAACCCAATGAAAAGCCTCGCATCGATAGTCGTCTCCATGAACCACGACGATAAAATATAGCGTAAGCGAGTTATTGAGCTTCTGGCCGTATTTCATTGGTAATCATCATCGCAAATTTGTTTGTTGTTATGTCGCCAATTATTTTTATGCTTAATTATGCTGTCTCAAACATCAATATTTTGTGTTTTGTATGACAATTAATTTGGGGTTGTGGGATATTAAAAAAAACAACAACTGCGCATCTAAAATGTCTTCTGGGACTCGGGTTGACGGCTATTAACTTTTTTCCCTGTCAGAAAACAACAAATCAATTAATAAGGCAAATAGTCGCAAGCTTGCTTTGTAAATGATACGGGCAATAGCAAATGACTTATCGTCCTTCGTGGATTACTTTGAATCCTGGATGCCGAAAGACATAATGATGTAAGATTTACTCAACCGTGGAAACACCTTGCTAAAAAACCCTGTAATTTCTGACTGAGAAACACTTTTAAATCCCTCAAACCTCTTTATTTATCCACTCTGTCATTTCCAAATTTACACACAAGTTATCCCAGTGATAGTGTCCAAGTGATAAACGATCTATTCATTGAAGCTCCTCACAAACTGTTTGGCACCCCCTGGGCAGGCCAGCCTTGCACTTTAAAAAACTCTCAAAGTAACATAGTAAAAAAAAAAAAAGAAAAAGAAGCACAGCACTTCAGGCACGCTCCTGTGTTTAGAGGCACAAAGCAGCTACTTAAGTTGTAAGTGCTCCTTTTCTAACTGTGAGTTTTCACAAGGAGGACTCAGCTTTCTTAAGCCGCTGGGAGAACGTAAATGTAGATGTGCAGGAGAACGGCAGGACAAAAAGGAATTTAGGGAAGACCTGTAAGCATCCACCTTGCTGTTACATCAGTACGCCCTCAGGGTTGAGACAGCGGGGGGGTGTGGGGCTCCCTCTGCTGGTGCATGAAAACTCCTCATCTTTCCCCACTCCTCTTCATCTCTATGTTGTTAAACTGTAGAGAAATACCTTCATCACAACACTGCCCGAATCCATTTCCACTATGGCTCATGTTCCCCTGTCTGCAGTTAGCGTCAATTTCTAAAAAATCCGTCAATGTCAATTTCCCCAGAAACGCCGCATTCTCCGGCTCCATTCTTTCAACTGCTTTCTTGTGGAAGCAAACAATTTTTTAAATTAGATCGATGGCTCCAGCTGTAATCTGAGCCTGTAGACAGCTTAACACCATTTTTCTGCTAACAGTATTCTGCTAACAGTATGTCAAAGGAACTGACATCTTAATTGATCTTTTATAATTGTATCTCTTTTTATGACAGTCTCTCTTGTGCAACTACATAGACTCAGAGGGGAAGACTTCCCGGAATACATGACTACCAAGATGCATGGGCGGGGAATACACACACTTACAGACACAAGGGGCACACACACACGTGCACGCGCACACGCACTGGCACAAAGGAGAGAGCAGACCCCGAGCGAAGCCTACATTCACCACAGGAAAACTGGCAGGGCTAAAGGTAAACGCAGAGCACAGAGCAGCTCACAAAAATTACTTCATTGGATTACTGTTCCATCGGGGCACACACACACACACACACACCCTTTTGAATAGGCACAAGTGGGGTACTGGACAAGGTGCCAATTAGGCCAATAGTCTGAATCAGCAGGACACCGCAATGACTGGTGCATGAAAGACCAAGTGAGTCGCACAAAAGAGTAAACACACATACACTGGCATGCCCTTTGAAAAGTGTGTGTTAGGAGTAATATCAAATAGGCTCTCAAGTTGAACACACACACATACACACACAAACACACACACACACAAACAAACACATGCAATTCCCAGTGTGTTTATCCAAATCAACAGGAGCTCCCTTTGGCTTCCAGTCGGTTTCATCATTCATTCTCATCTCGGTGAATATTTCAACAGTGTGTTAGTGTCTCCCTCGTACGCATTGTCTACTTCTGTTAAAACATTCTCCTTTTCCTCTCACCCGCTCCCCATCTATCCTCCTGAGCCTTTGTTCTGTGTGAACTCCTTCGGGCTGTGACATACATTTTCGAGCGCAGTATAAGCTGCATGTGCACACACATATTCTACGGGGCTAAGTCAGGGGGCTCCATCAAAACCTTTGGCATAGCCTGTGACTCTGGGTTTGAATCCTTTGATTTAAATCCAACGTGATCTGGTGTGGTCTTCCGTGCATGTTAGGAGGGGATAAACAGATTTGTTAAAGCTACACCAAAGCATTGGAAATAATTTACAGCTGTCTCCTCCGGTCTTGGCACAATCCACTTTGTCACCGTGCAGCTTTATAAACTAAATAACACTATTTTTTTCTTCCCGTTTTTGATTTTTGAAGTTCCATTCCCTCTATCACCCCCCCCTCCCCCCCGCGAACAACTCCCATGTTTCAGCCAAGCAGGAGCAGTTAGTAAGTAAATGTATTGTCTAATTTCAGGGCCGAGCATCGATGTTAATATAATAACTGAGAGGCTCAGCAGCAGCGTGTGACAAATCTAATGTAATTGCTGCTCCTCATTTACAGATTGAGGCATTAGGCTTTAAGTCCGCGGTGGAAAATAAATCATTAATCAGTGTGGAATAATGACGGAAACTAGATAGAATTAAATGACATTCTGACTTGAGGTGTCCGTCTTGTTTTTCCCGTAACCGATCCAAGTCAGCCTACTTTGGAGGCAGAAGATGCGCACGGATGCGAGGGCGCTTAAACTGAGAGCTCCGTGTGTGTGTGTGTGCATGCGCGTGCGTGCGTGCGCGTGTGTGTAACAGTCTTAAAATTTTAATGCCGGTATGCTATGAAAAGAAAAAAAAACGTGACGTACAGTTATTTCCCTCTCTGTCCGCTTTTCGTTATGCATGATTCATAACCAAGCCTAGCACTTTTTTTATTCGCCGCTCCAGTAAGTGGAACCGCGGGAAGGGTCCCCGATCCCCCCCCGGCTCTCCTCCTCCCAGTCCGTCGGCGCAGCGCACAGCCGAGCGGGGCTGCCTCGCACCACTCCGGAGGGGGGCGGAGAGGGGTTGACACGACCCCGTCAGGACACCCACCTTCATTTTCCGGGTAATTCCGTAATGATCGGCACGGTGACAAGGTGTAAAAAAGGAGCAGGGAAGCCAGGAGGATCGGGGATGGATAGATCCACGGGACGCGTGCTGGTGCCATCTTTCAGGCTGCGCTGCGCCCGCGATGCATCCCGGTCGGCGGTGTCGAGTCGGTGAGCGCAGCTTTGCAATTGACGGCAGAGCGGAGCGGAGGGGACTGGAGAGAGGGATAGAGAGAGAGAGAGAGAGAGAGAGAGAGAGAGAGAGAGAGAGAGAGAGGGGGGAGTCTGTGTGTGTGTGTGTGTGTGTGTGTGTGTGTGTGTGTGTGTGTGTGTGTGTGTGTGTGTGTGCGCGCACGCGCTCCCCTACCCCCTCTTCAACCCTCCCCTCCCTCCCTTTCTCTTTCACACCCTCTCAGCAGTGCTCACTCACTCATTCTCAGCCAGGCCAAAAAACTGGCAGAGCAGCTCTCCAGTCAGGAACTCCCATCCTCAAGTTAACCCAGGCACCCTGGACTTTACAAGCCATTCAGGAGTGTCTTTTTCTGGATTAGAAGGCATATAAGCGTGTGCAGAAGGTATGGAGGTTGTTCACCAGGCGATCCATACTGTACCTCAGTATGGATTTTCTGATATTCTGCCCGCTCATTCAGGTAATGTTCTTTGTGTCCACTTTTTCAGTGACGACCTTGCTTTTGAAGCCTATGTTGTTGCCGCGTTTAATAGTTGTCATCAGTCTGTGCGAGTGAAAAGTTTGCGGTGCAGACTAGCTTGTCACTGAGTGACTAACTTCCTCTTCGGGTAGAGGAATTTATGATGTGTGGACTACTAGGAGGACTATCATTAGACACAATATTGAATCTCAACTTGCCCCTGCATGCAAACAAGAACAGCCAAGAGACAGAGACAGACACCGCTGTATGATCCGTCCTTCAATTTCCCAAGAAGCGCACATACACACATGCTTATAGTCACACGCAGGCGCACACGTGCGCAAGCAAAATGTGGGGGAATTATGACACATATTTTGTCATCCAAAGCTAAGTGTGTTAGTTACAGTATTTGCATTGTTTTCTGTGCCAGCAGCAGCAGCTGTTTCCCCAGGTTGGCAAACAGCTCAGTCCTAGTCAGGAAATATTCACATTCACATTTTTTAAAAGCGCCCCCACGTTTTTTGCCAGACTTTTTGTCATTTTTAGGAATTAATGTTGCCCTAAGGGTAACTAATGTTACCCTTCATCCATCATCTACATTTAAGTGAGGCTTAACAGAACCGAAGGAAAGAAAAGCTGGATTTGTTTTGTGTTAGCGAAGGCGGAAAGTATTTTACACCTATAACAGGCTCTATTTTCTGAAAAAAACTAACAAAAAAAAATTAATAATTTTGGACCAATTTTACTGTGATATTGATGCCAAAACATGAGTAAAGTTATAGACACCTCGGGGGGAGGAGGGGCTCTGTTCAAAGTACAAACAAGTTGTGTTTGCAGCAGGTGAACATTCAGCGACATCCTGGATTCTCTGAGCCAGGCTAAGCATCCAACGGCAGCAGGTTCATGCTCAATTAATGAAAATGTTTTTATTTTCTCAAACAACTCTCTCAGAAACGAAAAATATTTCTGTTTATTTGCAAGTTTGTTTTTTTTCCATAGTTCTTGCAACCTGATGTGTGAGATATACCGTATTCGCAAATTACATAATTTATTTTCTGTTTGACCATCCCGGGCAGCACAGTCCTACACTAGATTTAAAGTGCTGCATATGGTTTCCAGGACACGCTTGCTGAGGCAGAGATCTGAGTGGAGTATATCAGGGATCCAGGTATTTGTGAGCAATTACAGCACAGTGAGATCCTTTGTTGTCTCCCACCTGTTTGGAGCTATTAGTTAAAGACTGTTCTGCAGCTGGGCTTGGCCACTTATTAAGGTCTTTGGTCGCAACTGGAATGAACAGTTGTTTGTACTCAGCCCAGCTGTGATGAGGTATGCCTCGACTCAGAGACAGTCGTTTATAATAACGAAAAAGACGCAGACAATCAATTATGATTCAGCACCGTGGATCACTTGCAATGTGTTTGAGAATATGCAATTTTAGTAATGTGCTTTGTGTAATAGTGTGGGATACAAGAATTTTTAATGTAAGGTCCAATTTAAAGTTACTTGGATGCAGGTTAATCACACTGAAATTAGCATGAGTATACAGGATTTATGACCTTGCTAAGTCCCGCAGATGATATGGTTTCCCGTCTCTCTTGGCCAGCGTCTCCTTTTATATCTCTTTATCCTTTGTTTGATTCGGCAGTCTGAATCAAAAATGTATTTGTTACTTCAATAAGTCAAGTTTGGAATCAGTTTTTTCATCAAATGTGTAATTTGCCTGCATGCAAGCCAGCAGAAACAAGAGCCAGTTTTAGTAGCTGCTGATTTTTTTCTCCCGTGGAAGGGTTAATTGTGAGTAGCGGCGCGGTAGTTCTCAGATAATATATTGTTGATTTGCAGGAGCACACTGTTGTAATATCTGCAAGTCAAAAGATTTTATCCTCAGCATATCAGTGATAAGCATGACAAAAATGGAAGTGGGTTTCTCAAAGATAGTTTATGATTTGAGTCATATACATCTTAATCACGCATTATATTTTAGCACAACTATTTATTTTATGAGGCTATAAAATGTGCAAAGGCATATCGTTTTATGGTTTTGTCATGGCAGGGCACAATAACAGAGGACTCTTAATTTGGTGCGATCCTTTATTCACTGTCGCTTTTGATTACCGACTTTTACGATGCTTGATGTTACTTCAGCTATTTTGCCGCACAGCCAGGTCATCACCAGAGTACATTCTGATTGAATTTGAATTATGGTTCTCGTCATCGCCAGAGCTCAGGGTATCTTAGTCTGGTCCTCCTCTGCAGATTCCAGTATTCCATTGAACTTTAAGTACTGCAACAGACTGTTGGTAATGAAGATGGGATCGGCAGATTCTTCAGCTTGCCATGCGTTTGCCACGACAGCGAGACACACTTCTGTCTCTCCTAAGTTTAACCCAACGATTTTAGGTTGATTATAATCTATGATTTCTGCCCGATCTTTAGGGCACAGAACAACTTCACATGTCACTCTTTTGGATGTTTTTTAGAAGAGCTTGTTGATAGTGGAAGTACTATTTAAAAGTTACTGTATGTCATTTTCGGAACTTTTTCTTTTAAGTTCTAACTTTTCCATGTGTGAAAAAAGGAATCTTGATCGGTCTGCTTTCTTCAATGTAAGCTGTCCTCCAGAGAAGAAGTTTGCATGCCTCTGAAGCTGACAACCATTCACCACTGAGTTTAAAGAAGTTTGGAGCAGTGTGCCGCAGCATGGTGAATTAGGGGAATTGTGACAGCTGACACGGTTGTCTCTTCAGGTAACATTGTTGTACGAGTGAAAAACCTCAACTGTCTCTGGTGGTGAACTCCTGCTCGGATTGGTCTCATTTAAGAGTTTTTTTTTTTCCGTCACAGTGCCAGTCACTGATAAGCGGACTGAGAGTTCTGGTGGTGAAGAATAATATGTGAGTGCAGTTCATTCAATGACAGAGAGAAAAACCATCCGACGGGAATCGAAAGTCATTTCTCCGGTTGGCATACACAGAGAATTCACCCAGAGGTAACAAAACTGTATTTAATATTTTCCTTATCAAAATTAAAATGTGTAAAAGACCGAGGAGCAAATGTTAGCTCTTACAAAGGATGCTGCTCTGGTTTCATCTGATGTTGATTTTACTCAAATCAATGCTTGGCCTCCATCTGCGGTCAGGAGACAATGCTGGCCTATCTTTGGATGCTGCGTATCTGTGCCAAACACAGGTATCCAAATATTTGTCGCAGCGAAAGCGTATTATGTCTGGCTTAAAACAGACACCAGAGGGAACTGTGCTGGGTGTGGATCCTTTCTTCAAGGAACCAAAGGAAATAGTGATGGTTTTCCACCGACTTTAACAATATTATTTTGTTATTGTTTCGTTCAATGAGTAATTATTCAGGTCATGTGTTTCAGGCATCTTGAATATGCAAATGCATTCTGTCACTTTACCCACATTTCTTATCTGCGAGTAACATTATACAGAAACCCCGTGGCCAAACAAGTCGAAACGGCTCTTCCGGCCCATTTCTCCACATGGCAATTTAAAATGCCGCAGTGATCCCGGGGCAAAGCTAAAACAAAACGCTCAGATTTAAAAAAATGCCTTTGAAACAGGAACATAAGCAAGCAATCAGAAAACAAAACCAGATAAGGAGGCGGGTAATGAGCGACATGTTTCTCGTTTATAGGAACAGCTTTCATACGTTTATATTAGGGTCTTTTCCCTAAGGGAGTCTCCCAAGGGATCAATAAAGTTCTATCCTATCCTATCCCTATAACATTTTGTTTGGTGAACTCATGTCCAGGATAGATAATTTCATTTCTAAAGCAATTGTCTAGCTCAGACAGTGTGGAACCTGAGCCTGAGCATCCACAGGAAATGAAAGCAGGAACAGCAGTGTGTGGTCATAGCCATGGTATGTTGTATAATCCAGTTGCACGCTTGTTCGACAGAACCACAGGAAAATATACTATTTTCATGCAAATAACTGAAACAGAGTTTCCATAGCGAGGCAGATTGATTTTAACTGAGGACATCAGCAGTTATAGGAACACCAGGAACCCCAATTACTTTCAACGAGAGTCCACACGAACATGGTGACGGCTGGGTGGGGACGTCTGGTATTGGTGCCAATGTGGAGTCTGACCGTCAAATGAGCCTGTTTCCAAGTCCCATGAAACCTAATGAACAGCAGCACAGGCATTTCAAGGCGTGTATTTACGTTTGTCATTTCCTCAGTTGAATTGTTAGCCTTTACTTTGCAAGGCATATGACAGAGTCTGTGAATATTGAAGAGTATCATCTTGCAACACGGGAGGGAACACACATTTCCAATTCTAAGCCATTTGAAACTAAAAAAAAATGTGCATCTTAATAAGAAAGCTACTATCCTAATCGTTTTTTCTTTATTCTATTTTATTATGGTTAAAAATAATAATGCTATATTTTATTTAAGGTTCACCTGACACTCAAGGACTCTGTGCAGACATATACATATACACAAAACTTAGATTTAAGAAAAAGAATTAAAAAAACAAAAAAAAATGGCAAGGTGTTAAAAGTTAAAAAATTAAAAGTGACAGAGGAGTTGGTCATTTTGTTTGAAACTTTTAATTTTTCCGTATAATTTAAGATCATGCCACGTGTTGTGGGGAGACCGGCCTGAAGAACCTTCCCAGCATCCTTCCTGTAACAACTGTGAGCCTCCTGTAGCTTAAATCTAATAAACCCAATTGTATGGTTAGGTGTTCCATGATGGTACTGTCGTAATGCCCTAACCTGTTCGGTATTTAGCATCGTGGAGAGCAAAATGTGAAGGCGCTATAAGCCTAACTGTTGACGTTGTGATTTAGTAACTAAGTTTTCCTGTCTGCAGTGGCATTAAATGATTCAATTCGGAATATCTGTCTTAAATCCTGATTAGCCATTGCTAATCTGAACCACGACGCCATATTAGATAATTGAGTTAACATGCAACGAGAATCACTCATAGACAACATTTTAAAAAGTATCGTTTTTGACCAAAACATCCTGATATATCATATTGATTTTGTTATACTACTACTTACTATTTGTGACGCCAATAGGTTGAATTTTTTTAAATTTAAATTAAAGACGTAACCCC
This sequence comes from Fistularia tabacaria, assembly GCA_901007705.1. NCBI lineage: Eukaryota > Metazoa > Chordata > Actinopteri > Syngnathiformes > Fistulariidae > Fistularia > Fistularia tabacaria. The sequence goes on along the minus strand of CAAKHD010013572.1, from coordinate 63,521 downwards.
CGGTACCTGAACGTCTCCCTTGCAAGTGCGGAACCGTTCACCCTTCCCCCGCCGCCGCCTCCACCCGTCCTCCTCCTCCCGTTCCCTCCCCTCCGCACCTTGGGCGAATTCTGCCGCTTATCGGAGTCCCTCCAGCGCGCAGCTTGTTCCGAACAGAAACAAATTTAATGTATCGATCGCGTTTTTATTTATTTACCGTGAAACAACAGCCGCTTCCGTTGCCATGACGGAACGTTCGTACCGGCGGAGAGACGCGCACGTGCGAACGTTCGGCGAGCCGCGCGTCTCCCGGTGAGTTTGCTGCTCTTGATAGATAGCGACTCGTAAACTCGGTTTTATTCAAGAAAAGAAATAGTCGGAAAAGGGGTTATTCTATTAATTTGAAATCGAGGTCGGGATATAAAAAATGACAGCGTCGGCGTTGGTCTGTGCCCGGGGGTGTGGCTGATAACGTTTGTGACAGTTCATTTGTTTTAGCTGTAAAAGTTGTTGTGTAGCTAGCGTTGTTTCAGTAACGTGGATTGTTGGGACTCTCATAGCTGAAAGCTGCTGTTGCAAAAAATCAAATGTAGGTAAAATTTAATCTTTACGCCAAACTTGGTTAAGCTCTTCGATTAATATTCAAGAGCGGCATCAGGCGTCAAGAATCGTGCCATCGCTCTTTATTTCATTTGTTGTATTTTCACCAAGACGAGGAGAAGCGCACCGTTTCAAAGGCAACGCCGAGATCAAGTCAGATAATTCTGCTTATTCCCGCCTGGAAGATGAACGGAGAAAAACTAAGCAAGAGCGTCAGAAATATATAGAAATACTTGAATTTATCACTACTGGTAGGTGAGACCGTATTTGGGTATTGCTGCATATTGGAAATACAACTGTGTGTTACTTTTTAATTGTATCATCAGATATGTAGACTGCGTGTGTGCCGTGTGGACACAGTCACTTGTGTTATTTCAAGAAATTAGGAAAACGAAACTAAAAACAGCTTCTTTATGGGTTCTTTTTCAGAGAAAGCATTTTTTAAATGGGAGAAATGCCATTTGGGGCCAACATTGTGTGCTGTGAAGGGAGGAAACATTGTGGACGTGTTGGATACCACACAGGCAAACACTGGCATCTGCTGCCTGCTAATGAGATCTCATAAAGACTGACAGAGAGCATCAATCTCTGTGTCCAGGTTTTTACTCCAAACACGGCTGATCGACCCGTTCCCTTTGACACGGGAAACAATCAGCCATCACCTTCATCCCGGCTGCGGGTCCTATCAGTGCTATTTGAAAAACTGAACTTCTATTGATCATGAATGGACAGAATTCATAGTGTGAACTATTTCCTCCTAACCAATTGCCTTGGTACTGATGGTCTTGGCTCGTGGTAATTTGTTGGATGTATGTCAAACCATAACTTCATTGAAACTTGATATATAACGAGTCAATCTCATCCATGGATACATTCGATATGAATATGGTCAAAGTTGGTATGTCTGTCATTCAAAATCTCAAAACTGTTGTGTCTCGCGTGTGAGTTGGCTTTGGCCGCTATATCCTTTTTGCTGTTCATCACTTGTCTGTGAAATTGAGTGAATCAGGCCCATATCCTGGAGGAGGAACCGGTCAATCCTGTAAACTTCCTGCGCTCGGTTCTAGTTCGTTGTTCGTGGTTGTCTAGTTCTTGCCAAACAATGACTCCCAAAGGAACTTGTTTCTCCTGCAAAAGTTTCCCCTAAAACAGCCTGATGTGGGCAGCTCTGAAGGTCAGCAAACACAGTCGCCGGCATTGATAATACATCTACAGCTGTGTCCTTGCTATAATGATGTGAGATGTTTAATCCGTGTATACCAATAAAGCTGAATTCAACCAGTTAATATTCAACTTTTATCTGTGCAATTGTTTCAATCAGATTGAGTGTTTGAAAGACATCTTTTTTTGGTTTGACTTTGCAGCAGTGTTTGGAACTATTATCCACCAGTAGAGTTGTGTCTAATAGCATATACACTGCTGACCTGTAAAGTCAACATTTCTCCCAAGTGTATGACCGGTCGAGATAAACAGTCGTTTCCTAAAGAGCCAAATTTCATAGGAGATAACTGAATGTTACCTGACGTGCCGCATTATCCAATGTTCTTTTTCTTCTCCTTTCATCTTTTCCCCTCAGAGGTCGCCACAACAAAACAACTTCCTCCATCTAACCCTATTTTCTATCTATCTAACGTTCGTGCATTCATTATTTCCTAGCTGATGTTTTTGACTAATAAAATGCAATGTTAAGCTTTTATTTTACTCTCTGTGAACAGGGGCAGACAGAGAGCGGATGACAGCCAACCATGAAACCTACCTTCTTATGGCCAGTACCCAGAATGACATGGAGGATTGGGTTAAGACCATCCGCAGGGTTATCTGGGCACCTTTCGGCGGAGGTTAGTATATGAAACCCCATGATTTTTTTTTTCTATTAAGAACCATTTAATTTATTTATGTAAATATATAAGCATGAGTCGTTTAACCACAGGCTCAGAGCATGAGTGTATAAGTGATTTGTAAGTGTATTGTTGAGGTATTCTGTTTGATCTTTGCCTGGAGTGCATTTGGTTCAACTGTACAGGAAAGGTATTCTGCATGCACTGGAAGATCGCATCACAGATTTATGAGAACATAATAAAAAAAAATGAACTAGACAAGTATAGTGTGTAAGACACGAATGGGTCGCAGATGAAATCAGCTAAACGGCAAAAATTTATTCTGGAAATGAGACTTTGAAGACAAAAGTTTACAGCTGAAAGTACAATTTATTTGTATCATATCATGGGGTTGACACTCAGCTAGGGATTACTCACATCAGATGAGTTGATGTTAAACTTCAAGAGAAAAATGTTTATTTATTTTGTAAAGTTTAAAAATGGTAAAATGGAACTATATACTGGTATGCATGGGACTGCAAATATGAAATATGATGATTTTTTTTCCATATTTTTCTATTAAGAGTGGCTTTTTCAATTTCCTGACAAGTAAATTTAAAGGATTTCTAAACTGTTTCTTTCCCATACATTTATACTGGAGGGATTCCAAGTGTGGCTCTGCCATGATGACTACAATAAAACAGTATAAGTGATATTAATCTACAATTTTCTTCTTTGGAGTCCAAAGAATGCCCCCCCAACCCCAATACAATGTACCATAGTTTTAATTATTGTGGTACGGCGTGTGCACTCTCAAAATGAAAGGACACAAATCTGTTTAAGAAATGACTTGCTATACTTGCACTGATTTCTGATGGTCTGCCCTTCTGCTGTGGCTTGTTACTGACTGTACTGGCAGTCATTGGCCTACATTGCGTATGAACGGGGCACAAGTGCGGCATTTGTAACTGGACAGGCAGCCCGGGCTGCTCTCGGTGACACCGTGAATAGAGGAGGCTTAGCTGGCCCCTCTGTTTTCAGTGCAGGGAGTTTGATGTCTATTGCAGTTGACTGCTCTTCAAAAGGACGAGCCATTTGTCAAAGATGCCACGAGAAAGGTGGCTCCATGCTTTCTCTGTCCCCTCACACACACATATAGGCAGAGAACACAGATAAAATCCGGGCTTCACATTTTGCAGGAGCAGCAGAGACTAACTGAGCCCTGATTGGCTGGTCAGTGGAACTAAATATTCTGGATCCTGGTCAGAGAGTGACAGACAGGGAGGGAGCTCCCTGGGTTTGGCCCACTGAAGAGCCCGGAGCCTCTTCGGGTTTGCTGTCATCCTGCTCTGATCGGCTGCTCTAATGTCGAATTAATCACTGGCCAGACTAATCTGAGAGTTGGACAGCCGAGTCTGAAATCAAACGAAATGTGCTGCAGTGGCCTCTCCCTCTGGATCTTTGGAGATTTGTTTCATGGTAATTACCAGTTTATTTGTAATTTGGGAAGGAGTTTACATTTCACTTAAAGCTGTCACAGCTGTTTTTGCTTCTTGCTTACAGGCACTGTGAATGAGTATGTTAAACTTAATATTAAATCACTTTACCACATACTCTTATCTGTTTTTGTCTTAGTACCCATGTAATATGCACTCTCTTGCGAATTCCACACTTTTTCTCTCAAATAGCTGTGGTGGGATTGAGTGGTGGCAGAGATCCCGATAGTCTTCTGTCCTTTTGACCAACCAGTGAGACAGATTCCTTCAATGTGTTTGGACCACAAATTTATTTGTTTATTTATTTTTAACATAGTCTATCACACCAAGTTCACACAATGCAATTTCTGGCATTCTCAGTTTAAATGTGGCTCCTGAAACTATTCAGAATGTATTTCTGCCACCACTTTAGTATTCATGTTTAATTACAATGTTTATATGCCCTCATTCAGGGGTCAGAGCTTGCAGAATGAACCTGTTGCCTGAAATAGGTTTGTAAAGAGCCTAAAAGCTTAGAAATCTTCATCAGCGTAGCAAAGTGAGAGATGTTGAGATGCTAAGTATCCAAGAAACAAGAAGTCACATAACCATCTCTTCTATTGTGTTTGTACTTGTCCATTTCATTTTGATGCAGTCTCTGTGCCGCGAATATATTCACCATTGTAATGGCCTGATTAGTTTTAACACGTACATTCTCAGTTTAATGCCATTTATATTAACATATCTTCCAAATAAATGAATATAATATAGTGTGGTAGACAGGGAGTTACATGCTGATGGTGCCTATGAACACATGATTATCAATATTGTAATAATTGATTAATTTGTGCAAGAAACACGCCAAATGATGTGTAAAATTTGCTTTTGATTTTTAGAGGTAAATGACAATGGTGCTCTTCTCTGTGTATACATTTGGGAATTAGACATCTTCCTCCCACTAGTTAGCTTAGCAGATTAAATTGTTGCCTTTGCCATCCAAAGTCATGTTGACTCATCATTCAGCATCTCAAAAAAAAATGTGACCAGTTATGTGACTGAATTTTGCTAAGCAAACACAACCGGATTCCCTTTTCTAGCCAAATCACTGGGCGGGGGGGGGGGGGGGGGGGGGCGTGGTCTAATTGTGTTTTTTTTTTTGTTTTTTATTCAAAAAAAAAAAAATAAGGAAAAATAAAAAAAAAACCAAAACTTAAAAAAACAAAAAAGGATCAAAATAAATTGCCAAA